>OU015498.1:74670818-74703318 GCA_907164885.2 Dolomedes plantarius
ATTTTTTTTCCATCTCTAGGAAAATTTTAATATCAATAAATTCGAGTTTGGAATTTTTTCCTGATCAATTATACTAATCTGCTAACAGCGTTTATGCATAAAAAAAGTTTTCAAATGGTTAAGTAGATCTGAGTAACAAAGATACGGCCATACAACGTCACAGATTAATCATTTATCCAGTAAACTCCCGCCTCGCCCCAAATCACTCTTAACTATTTTTTAATATTGTCTTGCTTTTCTCTGATACACAAATAAATGTACATATATCATACTTGGGATGTGTAAAGCATTTCTGTATAATTTTTATAGCAATTTTAAATTTTTGTCCAGTTACTTTTAAAAGCATTTATTATAAAAAAATAATTTACTTAATAAAAGAAAGGATTAGTGTACTGAGTGGGATTAAAAAAAGTATTAGTTTACTTAATAAAAGCAAGAATTAGTGTGCTGAGTGGGACCAAAAAAGATTAATTTACTTAGTAAAAGTAAGAATTTGCGTACTGAATGGGACAAAAAAATATTAATTTGCTTAATAAAAGCAAGAATAAATGTACTGAGTGGGACAAAAAAATTAATTTACTTAATAAAAGTAAGAATTAGTGTGCTGAGTGGGACATACCAAAAATACGGAAATTTAACTAAATTATTTCCTGAAAAAATCTGCATTGTATTCATTCTATTATGTATTTGCAATCAAAACACGGAACTGGTCTATGGTCTGTCTTGTTTGATGAGGATTTTGAAAACTATGATGCCACCTCTATAAACAAGTTTTCTAACACAAAGTTTAGATGTTTATTTATCACTGAATTATCGATTACCCGTGAATCGTAAAAGAAAAAAAAATGTGAGACACGGCTATAAAGAAAAAGATGTATCAGACTTTTTCCAAAGAAAAAAAAAACTGAAAATCTATTAGAGCTTTATTAACATTTAAAATAATTACTATATGAAAATAACTATGAGTGGGTCATTTAAAATATCTAAATTGATCGTATCTACCGCATACAAAGCCATTTTAGGATTATCCACATTTTTCGATTATCCGGGAGTTATAGGCTGAGATAATTTGAAATTCAGTATTTTTGAATAAGAAAGAAGACTTCTATGAGGAGTTCCACAGGAAGGCAATATATTTTAATAGATCATTATTAAAAGTAGATAACATAACAAACTCTATAAAAAGTAGATAACTGAGAAAGCTTTATATATTTCAATACCCCGGCAGATTGAAAATCTCTTCTAAGATTTTTTTCACATATTGTTTAGCTAATATCTGCTAGACTGAAAGTGTACTAAGTGGATTGCTTTGTCTTCTTCATGTTATTGTATTTCTGATAGATTGCAAGTAAATATATTAAAAAAATAAGTAATAATAATTCTGGAACTTAAAAATCTATGTAAAATACCCCAATTGTTAAATATTAACATTATGAACACACATACTAGAATAGGGTTGTCCAAACTTTTCCTGCTATGGAACAATTCATAAATCCTGAAATTTTAACTGAACACTTTGTTTATTTTATAGGGTATGTAATGACACGTAATCAATAAATTTTTTAAAAAATGAGAAAAAGAACATTAATTATTTATTTAGTATTTAGTAAATAAGCATGAATACTTAATTTTTTAGACATTTTAGAGCACTAATTCGTCAACCACGTTTGAAATTCTAGTAGCTGTTGCAGGATATAAAACAATTCAAGGTTTTCATGGAACACCTATTAACTTTCCGTGGAACACCAGTGTTCCGGAAGAGAACACCGTTTGGAAACTCCGTACTAGAACAATATAATTAAGAAAGCCTTTTTATGCTTCCTGCTTGTGCCTATTTTGGAATATAATTTTGATAAAATGCAAAACTTGTTAAGCTTTATTGATAAGTTCCCATTTCAAGTTGAAAATATAGAAATCATTCTTTACAGTGTTTTAGCATAAATATGTTAATAAAATACAATTATTTAAAATAATTCCCAACCAATTATAAGTAATATTTCAGGAGATATTTTTTAACCCCTCCAGCTTCGTTAAAAAAATTTTTTTCGTTTATTTTATAGCTTATTATTTTTTTATTTTATTTCATTTTATTTTTTTCTGTCTGAGCATTACTGTATAAGGAACCTCATAATTACTTTAGTAAGGAATCTTTTTATTAAATTAAAAATGCAACATCTTTGCATGAATTACTCATTTGATTGCATTCCTGTGTAATCAATCGGGTAATCGATACCGGGCGAAGTAATAATGGCGGCACAAGATAAATAATAATTTTCTTTTGCCTCGCATGTGATGTGATTAGTATGTGCCATATCTATTTACTTTACACGTCTGTTACAGAGAAGTCGAGTGTTTTCAACGTAAAATTTTTAGCTAAATTATTTCATAAATTAAGTTCCTCCTCTTTCGTTTTCCCTCAGCTTTTCTGATATAAGAAGCTCTTCGCTGGGATAATAAAGAAGTTCACGAAAGTGCGTAAATGAAAAATACCGGGGAAAAAAATCATAAATTATTTTTCGAGAAAACTATTTATCTCTTTGTATTCCATCATATCACTCTCTAAGAGATATTATGAAAGAAAAAAAATCAGTTTCTCTCCTTTATTATCTGAAACAAAAGTGGTCCCCTTTTAATCACCATTTTAAATCTAAAAGAAGTACCAAAAAAAAGAAAAAATGTATTTAGCGCATGTGTCAGAAAGTTAGAAACACTCGATCTTGGCTCTTATTTATAAACACCTGCCAAAGATACTTTACAAAAGCTACTTTAAACACATCCCATTGTTCTAGGCGACAGGGAAAAAAATGAACAAAACCGATACAAAAGGTTATGGACTTGCACAGTGGAACGAGTGATGAAAAAAAAAATCATCTCAACTCAACTTTAGGGGAAAAAAAGGGTTGAAAATTGCTCACTTCAACGATGGCATCAGCAGCCCGTCAACAGCAACTGTCGGAGGAACAAAATAGAGAGATTATTTTTGCCGGGGGAGGGGGGTTAGTAATTAAAATGGATAAGTCCACCTCCCCATCCCCCCCTCGAGCAGAATCTCTTTTGTTACAGCGGACTAATTAATATTCGGAGGCAGCTCTACAGATACCTCTGTGAAGATTTAGAGGGGAAAAAATTGCACTTTTTGGCGATTAGCGAAAGCTGGGAAGCTATTGTTTATCGGTGCTAAATCACTATGTTGAAAAAGAGGGCTTCGAAAAATGTGTCGGCCGAAAGCTTTTCTTGCATTAAAATTACACCGCAACTTCGGTGTATGAAAATACTCCTTCACCCGTCAACTCATGGAGAAATATTTGCAAAGCATTTCTTAATGAAATGCTCTGATGTAATGAAAAAACTGTCTAATAAGGGAGGAAAATAGGTGTTAGGGAACAATACTTTGTAGATTGCCAGTTTTTTCCCCTACAGATATTGAGTTAAATAAAAATTTGAGAAAATATTTAAGATGGAGAGCAATTCGATTCAGAAAAAAAAATCGATTCAGACATCCGTTTGAAAAATAACAAGTAATTCTCGCCTTTAATGTTTTAGAGAGAAGTAAGATACAAATTAAGTCACTATATCAAGTTAGCATTTTTCCAAAATGAATCATTAGCTTTAATGAATGTAATTAAGATAATGTTACCGATATTATGTATGATATTTCGAGGATAGTTAGGATTCTCTGGTAATAATATGCAACCAAATGCATAAAATACCAATAAACTACCGTTTTTAATAACTCATTTATTGTAACAATCTATTTAGATATATATACATATAAATATGCGGTGCTACAAATACTCAGGAAGTCGGTCGAAACAAAAATTAATCCTTAAATGTTCTACATAAGAAATGTAAAGGGATCAACTTAATAATCTGAAAAGAAATAACTAAGATACCGATGAAGTCACTATATCAAGTTAGCATTTTTCCAAAATGAATCATTAGCTTTAATGAATGTAATTAAGCTAATGTTACCGATATTAAGTACGATATTTGGAGGATAGTTAGGATTCTCTGGTAGTAACATGCAACCAAATGCCTAAAAAACCAATAAACTGCCGTTTTTAATAACTCATATACTGTAACGATCTGTATAGATATATGCATATAAATATGTGACGTTACATATATTTAGGAAGTCGGTCGAAGCAAAAATTAATCCATGAAGGGTCTACATAAGAAACGTAAAAGGAACAACTTGATAATCTGAAAAGAAACAACTAAGATACTGATTAAGTCACTACATCAAGTTACCATTTTTTGAAAATGAATCATTAACTTTAATGAATGTAGTTAAGCTAATGTTACCGATATTATTTATGATATTTCGAGACTAGTTAGGATTCTCTGGTAGTAATATGCAACCAATGCTTAAAAGACCAATAAACTGCCGTTTTTAATATCTCATATATTGTAACGATCTGTATAGATATATGCATATAAATTTGTGACGCTACATGCATTTACATAGGATGTCGGTCGAAACAAAAATTAATCCATGAAGGGTCTGCATAAGGAACGTAAAGGGAACAACTTAATGGGACAAGGGGCCATCTATCTCTTTTTCAAAAATTTTCAATATTCTCTACCATATGTGTCTAATCAATATTCTTTTTTACTATGCTGAAGTTACTTATAAATTCCACATAAGTATTTTGTGGAAGAAAAAGACCTGTTTTACGAAAACATTCTGAGAAAAGTGCTAGAATTTTTAAAACATTGTCCATGTGCATTTATTTTCTTCTGATTTCTTCTGAATTTCTTGGAAAAGTTAATTGAAATGTTTCTTATAAATTCGTGTAGAGTCCCTTGAAATCACAAATATTTTTCAAACTTATAGACCATGAAATAAATTTAAAAAATGGAAGCACATAAAATTATAACAGGCAGAATTTAAAAAAAGATTATTTAAGACTTCAGAATCCTACAAAAAAATCAGTGTGATGTTATGTTTATATATATATATATATATATATATATATATATATATGGTACACTTAAATTTAAGAAAACAATTAGGTTTTTAAATCATATGGAATGCGTACGGAGCATTTTTGAAAAAAATTTTGAAAAGCCGGTCTTATTCCTCGAAAAAAAAATCTCGAAAAAAGTTTCTAAGTGTCTTTAATGTAGCAAAAAAGAATATAAATAATTATAATTATGCATGTAGGGTTAAAAATTAAAAATTAAAAAGGTTGACGGTCCTTTGTTCTCTTAATAATTGTGGAGTCACTAGGACTCTGCTCTCAGGAGTCGAACTATTCAATTCGAAAGTGTGAATTGTGGAGTAACGTTTTGGAGATTATATATGGAAAGAGACTCAAAAACTAGCTCACAAAAAAAACTCAAATAAATATATATATATATATATATATATATATATATATATATATATATATATATATATATATAAATGAAAAATGTTATTACATATATATATATATATATATATATATATATATATATATATATAAATGAAAAATGTTATTACATATATATATATATATATATATATATATATATATATATAGAGAGAGAGAGAGAGAGAGAGAGAGATAGATATATAGAAGGCATGATTTTACATGACAAAAACATGATTAAATAAAACTATTGTATCAACTATTTGTTTTCAGTTTTTCAACTTTATACAACTTGAGCGATTCAGCTCTCACAAGATATTCAACTTCTTTAACGTAGTTTTGGTCCGGTGATTTGCTAGAGTTGACTCCATGTTCTGTTTCTATAGTTTCAATGACCCGGAGTGGCAATGAAGAGCGTCGAGTTTCGTTGCTCGTTCGATTTGATGGATGTAATTGCAATAATTGTGGTTTCGTTCAGATTTGTCTTCCATTGTTTTATTTTTACGAACCACAGCATAGAGAAAGCGAAGGAGATATTATTTGAGATAAACCTTCAGCAGCATTATACCATTGTTTTATTTAATCATGTAGTGGCTCCTGAGGACGGTATAGGAATGTATAATGCAAAACATTTAGGTAAAAACCTACTATTTTTTAGTACTCTCGATTGCTATAAAGCGGAATGAATGAAAAACATCCCTCTTTTTATTTTTAGTTAACGTAATGTTTCAAAGAGAACATTAATACTAAATTAAAGGCCTTAAAGTCGGGAAAAATTATCAGTATCTTAAATATAGGATTCTATACATATCTGTCCATCTTCGATTGGTCCATCCCTTTAAAATGTTCTACAGATATAACTTATGTGTAAAGGATTTCTCTCACATTGAATAAGAATATTTTAACCCTTTGAAGGACGCCGATTTCACAGTGCAAACGCCTAAATCTAGTGTCTTTTTTCCCTTGCATTCAATGTATTGCAGTTAAATGAGCAGAAAAATGGTTAGTACTGCCATCTGTTATTAGTTTAAAGAAGTAAAAACTTTTTGCAACCTTTAATTGGAAAAATTTTCAAAATTATTTAGGTTAAAAAAATCGGGAAAAAATCTGCACCGTGTAAAAGGAGGAGGTTTTTGCCCCTGAAAGGGTTAAAGCACATTAAGTATGAATATAAAAAGAGATTCTGTGAAGAACAAACTATAATGTGTCCAAATTTTTTTTTTAAGTGGCAACGTTACACAAAAAAAATATGCGAAAAGGTTTTCAGAGTTTTTCGCTGTCGCAAGCATATACATCTCTATTTACAACTATATCTGCAGAGAAAAGGGGAAATAAGACCACGGTGTTTATTTATTCTATATTTCATGCACTCGAATGGGGAAATTTTATTATTTTAACGCCTTTATGCTACACAAAGTTAATTGTCTTTGATTATTCATAATAAGGGGGCTGAAAAGGCGCTAGAACCCAATGTTCCAGACACATGTGTAAATACCTGGAATAATTGATAAAAACAACGTCTATTCATCTTCAACATCTATTCATCTCGAAATTAGAAGAGGAGTTTCGCTTAGAAAGTGCCCCTGGGCGTTTGCCACTTATGTCATGCCCTGATTTCCCATAGTTTGAAGGGGTAAATAGTACGGATTACCCTATTCTCCTGGAGTCTGTCTCTCAGTGAAAAGGAAGAATTTTTAAAAAATATCTTCAGTTTAGTCATATATCCTCTTGTATCAACTGATGAAAATCAATAAAGCTCCACAAATTAAACTTTTTAACTGCTGCTAAATATCCTATCATTCAATAGATTAGATTTTAATGCTCCTTACAGACTGAAGATATGCCATAAGCAAGGAAAATTCAACTCAAGCAGATCAGATTCACTCTATTGTTCACGTTTCATCTTTCGCTCAGTTAAAAACATTTTTTATGTGTTTTCTTATTTATTGACATTCAGTAATACTAATTAAGGAAGAAAGGGATTCTTGATTATTTATCCACAGCATTTTAAAAACATTTTTTATGTGTTTCTTATTTATTGACATTCAGTAATACTAATTATGAAAGAAAGGGATTCTTGATTATTTATCCACATCATTTTTCGCTGATAGACTCGTAACTCGCGTTATTATAAATATTGACACATATTGTGCCTCAAAGAAAGACCTTATTTCCAACTGACCTTGGCATGTTTGTAAACAAACATGTTTGTGGCAGCTGCGAGGCTATTTCAGATTTCTACAGCATCAAGAGGTCGACAGAGGCTGCACTGTGATATTTATGTCGTCAGATGTCCCTTAAGGCTGCTGTGTACTAACCCTATTGGATTCGCTCACCTCAATGTTGACCTAAGGAGAAAATTTGTCCAAGGATTGCCGACTTGGATTTAAATAATTTTCTTATTGAAAAAATTGTACTCCGTTATGGAGAAAGAAATTTTACACCCTTGGGAAATTTTCGTTCAAAAAATGCAAATAATATTTTCAAATTTAAATTATTCCGGGGAAAAAATCAGGTTTAGTATGTTTTAAACGCTCCTAAATTCCTTTAGTGGACGAAATTTCTTAAAATAAATTCTGTTACAAAATGCAGAAAAGGTCATGCTATCTGAAAATTAACATTTTTTTATTGGATTATCAGCATTTATGTAGCTCTAAATAGTAGACACATTTTCCCCATAGGTTAACATTGAGGTGAGCGAATCCAATAGGGTTAGTACACAACAGCCTTAAATCTAGCTATCGGAAACGATAAAACCATACAGATGCAAACGAAAAGTTCAATGTCACGTGCATAAATTAACAAATTTTGGTGCTTAAAATCTGTATGTTATTTTAAGGTGTAACAACTAAGCTACACTACGTTAGAACTAAAGCGGAAAAATAGGGAATACTTGTTAAAGTGCTTGTGAAATTTCCCAAACGTAATAGATCCTCTATATACACTAAAGAAATATCCATCATAATAAGACGAGCGTTATGTTAAATATGACTAAAGATCAAAGATGGACCGTCTCAGAGGGTTGGCACATGAGATTCCTGACACCAAAAATTGGAAAACGATTTTACCTCCTGATCACTAATGAATCTTAAAATGATCTAAAAGTCATTATTCATTTGTTTTAAACTTAGTAGTTTTTTTTTTTTTTTTTTTTTTTTTTTTGCTTTTTATCTTACGTAAGTCTGTAGCATATTTTAATGAATTTTGAATTGATATTGCTCAACAAAATTAAAAATCTGAGCAGGAAAACTGAAGAAAATACCCCAGGTGCAAATGTTTAAAGTTTTTGTATACAAAGGCAAAATAGAATAAAAAAAAGTGGCTAATTACCTACAGGTGTCGCTTGTCATTTTATTGATCGGTCAAAGAAGAATTTTTTTTTCTTTTTTAGGGTTAGAAAGACCTTTTCTATAAAAGTGGGATTTTGAAGAACGCTGTTATAAATATTAAATGAAATGACAGAGTTACTTTGTAAAACATAATACGGTTTCAGTTCGTTTAGGTGAATTATGTAGACTTTATATAAAGGATCATAATTGTAAATAAACAGACGTTTCCAATTTTTTTAGTTTGGCAGATTACTCATGTAGAATCTTAACATGTTTGAGGCTTCTCATCTTCTGTTGTAAATATAATAATGAAGGAGCGACGAGCCAATTTTAAAGAGCAAAAATAGGAACAATAACAGTCAAGAAGGGCATCATATCATTAATTAGTACAAAAATTGTGAAAACTAACCGTTACATAATCTTTTAAGTATGAAGTAGGATGGATATGTGCTATACTTTATTGCTAATGCCTTCTTTTCAAGAATTGAAATAAAGCGAGTAATCACTTGATATTATAAAGATTTTAAGTGTGTTTTAGAAAATTACGTTTGAGACTTCAGTGTTTTAATTTACTTTTTAAGCTTTAATCAAGTACCTTTCACCTTTCTATGTCACGATGGTGCCATGGTAAGCATCTCTCTCTCTTTCTCATATATATATATATATATATATATATATATATATATATATATATATAATGCTAGGCAAGGCTGGGCGGGGAGAAATTTTGAAAATGAATTTTGATGGTGCGAATGATACCTAATACAATAAACTACAGTGATATCTGTCACTGATAAAATGTATTTACATATTTAAAGCCCGTTTTGTGATTAACGGCTAATACTGAAAAGTTCATTAGCAATACATTCAATACATTCTTTATACTGTAATGCAATTATGACGTGAATCGGATACTTGCTATGACTATCACGCAAAATTTAGCTTTCGGGAACGAAACGGAGTCCTTAATAGGTGACAATTCACGACCGCTGCTTCTTATAATTTCTATCAACTATTCGTCTTGAGACGATACTTGATGGGAACTACATACAACTCAATGAAACTTTGGTACTGTTATTACTGCTCTCACAATGCCAAGATACAGCTAAGATATTTATTTCCAGTTCTATTCAATAATTTATGGTAGGCATGTTTACCATCCTGGATCCACTGGTTCCAACAACACATAGAATTCAAGTCACTTTCCCTTAAATAACAAGAACTGCGTCAAAAAAACCATCTAGTATCTCTGAGGTCATGTGATTCGACCTCTTTTGTAATATGCGGTTGGTCAAATCATCGTCTGTGGCATTATCGAGGTATCCTTATCTGTACTCGTCATTAGTACCTTGTTCCAGTGGAAACTGTTCAGAGAAAAGATGCTACTTTATATTTCGTTGAGGAAATCCTCTTATTTTAGAACTTGAGGGGATATTTGATTGTCCATTAGTGTTGAATTCTAATCATTTGCATCTCATAATTCACTTTTTACTTGTTCACCTTTTGTTAACAGTTTATAATTTTACCACAGACCTTCAATTTTTTTATTCAGGGTGTTTTATAAATGTACATTTTATCATCAATATCTCAAGAAGAGGTTAACAAATGATAGATTAAGTGACCTTGAATTAAATATTATTCTACACACACCACACACACACACACACACACACATATATATATATATATATATATATGTGTGTGTGTGTGTGTGTGTGTGTGTGTAAGTGTGTATTTGTTGCTTACACTTTCTGTTATTAATTCTTATATTTATAAACGTATTATTTGTTCATTTTCGAAAAGTTTAAATGAAAGAAAGAAATCTTATAGTAAATGTGTAAGCCTATAGATTTCAATCAGTAAATAATCTCTTTATTTTAGAATTTGCAAAAATTATTTATGAAATTAAATGAATTGTTACTCAATGATCTTTCCAACTGTTTTAATCAAACATTAGAATAAATATAGTAATAAAATCAGTAGAAAAAAGTATTAAATCCTCTGCTTTCATTTTAACTTGTAACCACTACACATATATCAGTATTTTATATCTCTCCTAAATTTAGGTACACTCACATTCTCCAGTAATTCATTATTCCGTTACTCTATATTCCTCTTTATGAAGTATAATTAGCAAAAAATAATGAAACACACCATTCAAATAGATAAAAAATAAGTTGGTGCACCAGTATGTATTTTAACTTTCCCCTATATCTTCTTTCAGCACTTTCTATTTGCTCACAAGCGTTAAAAACCACTGCTTTCCATTTACTTTTTTTTCAAGTTGATCATTTCCCTACTTTTCTTGGCAACGTCGCGAAGGGGGTAATTAACGCCATCTGGCGGGACCCGTTACCCTACTGCTACCACCCTTTCGTATCTCAGACTTGTACATACCTGCTCTTAATTGATTGGTCATTATCGACCCAGTGTAAGCTGTGCTCACCCCCCTAAAAAAGTTGTTAGATCCTCCCTTCTCTTGCATATGTGTTGTTAACGATATGAAAGCTTGTTTTCCTGAAGGTGTCTTTTGATTTTCATTTAATTTTTTTTCTCTCGTGTACAGAAGTATGCAGTGCGTTTTCCAGCGGTCATAGCTGCTTTAAAAATATTGAGCTTCTTTTGCAATATTGGTTTCTCTGTTAAAAAACTTTACAAAACTCTCGATAGTTTACACATACCTTAGGTTTCAGTATTCAGTATTATTAGAAGTCATTGATTCATCTTTCTTTCTTCGATACACTAATACATCAAAATACAAATGTAATTTTGTATTCAGCAAATATTTAAAACACACAAAAATATTAAGAGAATATTTTAAAAGCATCAGATTACCGAGCCATCATGAAAGACATCTGGTCAAAGTGGTATGAATGTTTTTAAATGTGTTAAAGTGTTCATTCTGTAGATTAAATAATGCTTTCAATATTATTTATATATGCATTGCTTCCATATTTTCAGTTATGTTTACTGAAATTTACAGCTCTTTTATGAAACATGTCTCCATATATTTCTCTAGATATTTACCCCATCTAGACTGAAATGTCCAAGATTTTTAACCTGTTTTGTATAAAATTACCTTGAATCGTATATCTGCTCATAATTTAAAGAACTTTCCCCTCAGTAAATATTCACTATCACTTAAATCCCTTAATTAATCTAAAAACTTTATGATGTATTTTATAATCATGCATATCTCCACATAACTAATGCTAATTCCTCAAATGATATCTCATCTTATTTATGTGTATTTCAAAATTGTTTAAATACCAAGTGGCTTTTCAAGTAAAGTGTTTGTTTTACTCGTGTGTTGACATCATTTTGACCATTAGCTTCAAATGGATTAAAGAGCTCAAAAGTTTTATTGTTTATGAGCCATTAAGAATTGATTATTTAATTCGCATATTCTGTTGACTATAAAATCAACATTCAATATTTCTTTGTCATTCCTTCTTGCTAAGCTATTCACGTCTCTAACGTGCATTCTTTATTTAATTCAGAAGGAGGGGGGGGGTATTTTTTCAACTTTAATTTCCTGATATCAATATAAATACCTGGAAGGTCCCAATCGTTATTTAATAGTTCTTCTGTATTTTTCGAAATGAAGGTCGCATATAAATTGATTACTTTTATCACTTAATATTAATTAAAGTTTTCACTTAGTTTTATCCTTTATTTACAATTCAAGTCACAAATTTTAATGAGCACTATTCAACTTAGGTTTGGAATTTGATATGTTTTATGCAAAGAAATAAGTAATCCTATAATCAAAATGTCAAGTGCTTCATTATTCAATAATTTAAATAAAAGTTATATAAAAGTAAAAATTATTAGTATAATCAATGTGTAAACACACTAATATCTAATCTAAATTCCTATATATATAGAGAGAAGGCCTGAAACCTCGTTTCTTTCTTTGATTCAAGAATGCAATTCCGAGATAGTAAATTCTGCATGTTAAGAACATGACAGACACTCTATGTTATACATAACGACTCAGCCCTATACAAATTTTATATTAGTAAAATATACAAAAAACTTATATGTATTTAACAATAATATTCTGTGTTTTCAGAATATGCAATAGACAAATTGCAATACAAAGAGCACTTTGTGGCATAATAAATCCAATCTCTAAGTTAATAATAATAATTATAGTAAAGTTATATCATTGAAAGAAATGTTGAAGCTAGATTAAAGCCTTATATTTGTATAATAACGTTCATTTAAGAAAAAAAACAGGTCAGCAAGGCCTAAAATTTGGTTTTAGAATCTGAACTAATACCAGTAGTTTGATCTCTTGATTGATGGAAATAACTTTTTTTGAAGATGAATTGGTCTTAAAACAAAACACTGGCAAAAAAATGTCCTTATAGTCTTATCTCAGGGGTTAAAATCTGTCTGTTGGGGGAAGATGAATGATCAAAAGACAAAGTCGAGTAGTTAAGGTGTATGGGTTGTTGGCAGCATAGTTATGAGTTTCATCATAAGACTGAAATTTCTTTGAGCATAATAAAAAAACACTTTTATTAATATAAAGTAAATCACAAAATAAATATTAATAACGGATATAAATAATAATATAAAATAATATTTCCGAAAAATATCAGAGAAATGTTTATCAATCTTCAGAGATTTATTACTTACCAATATGTAAAAAGAAACGACGAGTTACTATATTGACGAACATAATATTCACTTTGGGGAATGTAATTTCTCGACAGCATTTCTACCTAAATGTGAAACTAAATTAAGAATCCAAATAAAGCGTATAACGCGGTGTTTCCCGATTCAAAAGTTTTCGGGTAGAAGCGCAAGACTTTTGAAAGTCTTTCTCGAACAAACATTCCCACCGGTGTTTAGCGGTTCGCACATTATGCATGTATACGTGTGTATTTTCTCATCTCCAATTTTTACCAACCGAAACTTTTCCAAGTCAAAACTCCTATTCCCGATAAGCCGGCACTGCAAACTTTTGCTTACCTATTTAACCCTGTCTGGGCAAATTGCGAGCAAGAAGGCGGCTCTCGCACTTTCTTCAGTATTTAAAAGGGTGTGAACGCATTTCACTTTTCTAGCACCCTAATTCCGGGACGCACTTCATCATCATCTGCCTTCATTATTAAAGCCCTTAACGATCTTTGTCACTCGGCAAGTTCTGCAAAAGAGATTCCACCTGGTTCCCTTCTTAAGTCATCTGCTCTCTCCGCTTGCCTGCACCCTTGAAGAGTTTGGGGGTACGGCAAAAGACTGGTCTTAATCAGGGGGAGAGAGAGAAAAGAGAGAAGTTTCCATCTTGTTTTGCAGGGCGAGATTTTGGTTTATCTTTTACCCCGCGCACGGTTCAACGGTAGCGTTATGAAATTTTCAATATGGACAACAGACGCTGCATCCAGACTTCTGGTAGAGTGGTTTCCGGATTTGCAATTAGCGTGAATGAGTTGCTTGGTAAGAGATGACTAAGGAGAGGGAAGGGGTTGCGGATTTTCTGCCTCTCGAACGTTTTCGGGACCACCACCCCCCTCTTCGCGGAATATCTGCAGACTTTCAACGTTAGGATTTTAATGCAGTTAGCGCCGGGTTCCGAAAGTTGATTAACTGCAACTGTCATCGGTGGTCTCTTGCAGGCCTTTTCAAAAGTGCAATAACTCGAAGGAAGGAAAATCTTTAATCCTTTTGCTCGTCCTTTTCACGCGAGATTAAATACGCTCTTCGGGAGTTTGGGATTTTTAAATTTTTCCCTGAGACATTTCGAAAGTGTTCGACAGTTTAAATCAACGGGTCCGCCTTTAAAGCGCTAATCCTTTCGAAACATCAAACAATATGCCGCTTAAATGCGTCAAAAATATATGGAGAGGACTAGCTCTGGTTGTATTTACTCTGTATCATCCAAAAACTTAATTTTTGCATTCTCTTACAAACAAGTTACTACCAATAGTTTCTCGTCTGTTAGATCAGTGACTAATTTATAAAAAAAAAATCAAGGATGACATCACTGTCAAAATCTTTTTCTTCCGTTTATGCGAAACATTCGTTATCCAATATATATATATATATATATATATATATATATATATCTCACTTATGGATAACTAAACGTATCAATCTTCATTAAGAATGACCTATATTGTGTTTACTGTTTCTTACTTTAATAGCATTCTAATTCTTTGGACTACTTTATGTATTTTAAAATAAAACAATTATGCATAAGTATTTATATAATGCTTAGTTAGTTTGACTGTGGTTTATACAGCGAAATGTACACGATAGCACACTATTTGAAAATAACTATGGTGCTCCAGAAATGAGTAGCACAGAAAAAGTTAATTTCCTCAAAATCGAGCCGTGGGCTACTGAATCTTTGGTATTTTCTTTATACTTTTAAAACATATTCCTCTCAAAACTTGGACCAATAAGGTTATATATGGCTTCAGTTCAAACTTCATTAGTGCTATATGTGGTTTGAAACACCTTTTTTTTTATTTATCGCCAAACTTTATTATTTTTGTAAATATGAATAAAGCTTCCTATTAATATGAATGTATGGATATATATATATATATATATATATATATATATATATATATATATATATATATATATATATATATATATATAGATAGATAGATAGATAGATAGATATAATTAATATATATACAGCCACCTGACTAAGACATATGCTATATGGCACCCCAAGCCCACGGTCTAGAAAGCGTAGGTGGGTACCGCCGGTCTTGGTTCACAGCGGACTGTTGCGCCATGACTTTAGTTTATATATATATATATATATATATATATATATATATATATATATATATATATATATATATATATATATATATATTTATATATATATATATATATATATATATATATATATATATATATATATATATATATATATATTTATATATATATATATATATATATATATATATACATATGGGGGGGAGATGAGCGTGTATATGGTCATATGCATTATGAACTGGTAGCGTCACGATTATTTCATACTTCAATATGAAACAATTGTTCTTGAGGTAAATTTTTCCATATTTTCTTCTTAGAATACATTCGCACCTATTTTCTTTCCATGCATGTGATGATTGTTCTCTTCGCTATTTTCTCTCCATTTTTGTGGAAATATTCTTAAAGATTTTTCTAATTTTTCTAAAGACCTAATCTGCGAATACTTTGAAATATATTTTATCAAAGGCCATTTCGGTCACATAACAGATTTAAAAAGGTGGAATAAAAAAAAATAGAATGGTTATGAAAATACTTTAAGAAGATAAGTGGCAATTCTTTGTTGAAAAATCAGCTGAACATTGTATTTGAACTGAAGAACTGTAAAGATGAGTTTAAATACGTGCAATTTTAAACAAACAAGAATTTTTTTCTTCGTTTATTGAATATTTTTATTGCAAAGAATGATATGTTTTTGTTTCATTCGAAGGAGGGGTGAAAAAGCTCTTTTATTGTTGAGGTTTAAAAGAAAAGTTTCATTCTCGGAAAAGTTATGGCTGTGGTAAATGAACATGGGACATAGGAGATAGAGAAACTTTTAGTCATTTCAGTGAAAATTTGTTTTCTCGAAGTTTAAAAGTAGTGATTGCTTATAATGAAAATGATTAAAACAGAGAAGTGATACATATGTGTGTGTCGAATAACCTTAAGGGAAAACACAAACACCTTTACAAAGTGTTAAACAATGAAGGAAACAAAAGTGTAAAAGTTTGATTAAATAAACGTGAAAATGCTTTTAATTTTTAGGATTTTTATTCCTTTAAAGAATATCAATTAATTTTCTTTCAGGAAATTTCGTCAATTACCCAGTGTTTGTATGATAGAAAGTAAAAGTCATTAAATTGCTTCAAAATAAATAATTTAATTGAAATGAATTACCAAGATAGATTGATGAAAAGTTATCTAAATTTTAAAAAAAATTTGTTTTTCTCTTGTCTTAAAATACCGAAGGGAATGTTTTATGAATATATACAGTCTATTTTCCATAAAAATTAACATGTTTATTTATTTTAATTAATTCTCTGAATAAAATATCTAATTTAAAATAATGGTAATTTAAATACAGGGCATTAAATAGAAACAAAGGTTTATACTAAGTTACTCAAATATATTTTTAAATAATTCACCAAATCTAATTATTTATTAAAAATATTTTAGTGAAAGAAAATATTTTTAAAATTGGATAGAATTTGAAATAAATTCGATTTTTAATGAACAAACAAGAATGAACGGAAGAATTTTTAATGAACAATATGTAAATTTTCTTTTTTTTAAGTGAAAAGTCTTTTTAATTTTTTATCAATGAAATTGATTGGCCACTATTAAAGTAAAAGATATATGATGTTTTCCTTATGTTCTTAGATAGTAGAAACACAGACGATATATATATATATATATATATATATATATATATATATATATATATATATATATATATATATATATATATATATATATATATATATATATATATATATATATATATATATATATATATATATATATATATATATATATGTATATGTATATATATATATATAATATATATATATATATATATATATATACATACATATACATACATATATATATATATATATGCATATACATACATATATATATACATACATATACATATACATATATATATATATATATATATATATATATATATATATATATATATATATATATATATATATATATATATATATATATATATATATATATATATATATATGTATATGCAAACCGTACTTTCATAAATTAAATAAGTGCAAGAAAACTTTACAGCTCGACGGAAGAAGGCAGATAACTTATCCATAAAGAATGTATTACACATCACTTTCCTTCCTGAATATTTGCTGAACGGTCCGAAATTTTTGAATCTCCGTCCCTGAAACAAGCAAAGCCGGAATTTACCTGGCTAATGGGAACAAAAATTCAAAACCACTTAAGTTACGACACGCTCGCGGCCTTCGGAATGCGGAAAAAGCAACTAATAAGTAGCGGCACTCGCTCGACTTTCTCTCTCTCTCTCTCTCTCTCTCACTGTCGCCTCTTCTTTCGCGCCGGGACACCGAAACCACCAGTGACACCTAGTCAATTCGCACTCCCCATGATCCATCTTTGGCGCATATATTTATCTCGTTTCTTAATCAGATTGTGTGCGAAGCCGACAAGCTGGTGATAACCAATACACTCTCTCTCTTCCCTCCTTCTTCTTCTCGCTGGGTCCATTCCCTTCCCTTTTCGCACTGCCACTCATTACTTCAACTCAATTTATTTCACGATTTCTTTCATCAAGAATTAGCGATAACGTCGGGCCCTGGGAAGAAAATTCTACGAAGAGAGGAAGAGAGAGAGAGAGAGAGAGAGAGTGGAAGAAGAAGAAGAAGGAAGAACAAAAAAAAAATCCACACCGCCACCTTTTCTTTTCCGGCAAACTTTACATGTCCATATATTTATACATTTTCCATACACTTCACGCTAAATTTTTATCTTCGAATATGTACCTTCCATCTCGAATGAACCAAAAAAAAAATCGAACAAAAATGGAACATTCTCTCTGACAACCCCCCCTCCTTCTATTCTGCTGCAGAGTTAATTTAAACCGACAGTATGATGGATTACTCGCGCCAGCTACGTCACACAATCTCTCTCCCTCCCCCCCCCACCCCTTCTCTTTTTCGTATGGTTTATATAGATATATATACACACACTTATACATATAGAGAGCGTCTATGTGTTGGTCCTCTTAATTTTTTTCAACCGTTCTCTAGTTTCGTTGTTTCGCGTCATCCATCATCCCGGTGTCAAGAATTTTCCGACCGGGATGAAAGGAGGGGGATGTGCAGGCACAGAATTCTCTCCTCCTTTTGCTCTCGGTGTTCTTTTCTGCCCGGGAGATGCCCAGTGAGCGTCACTTTGAGAAAAGGGGATGTGCCTCGGTCTCAGCATTGTGTCGAAGGATGGGGAATGTCGATTTAAGTTTCGGAGATGACAAACAAGATGTAAATTTATATGATAATGATCTGCTATTAGTGCGCTTTATGCCTCTCTGGTTGGAGCCTCCATTTGTGTGTCCATCTATGTACATCGTGCCTTTTGTAAATACCTCCGTCTAGAGGCTTTCCATGGAAAGAGGTGGTTATATCTAAGGGAATGTAAATAAATCTCCTGTTATAGAGAGAGGGAGGGGGGCTTAAATAGGAGTGAAATTCTATTCCACTCTATAAATTTTGTGTGTCAGACCAGTAATTCTGGAACTTTTTTTTAATGCTCAGAGAGTCTTTATGGAAAATATATCTTGGCGGACTCGTATTTTCAGTTGCTAATTTTAAGTTCATAAATAATCATCTAAAGTTATGATAACAACTCTGTGTCTTAGAACCTCTGTACTCACACACCCACACACACATATACATATATATATATATATATGTATGTGTATAAGGTGTGTACATATACTAAACAGCTATATAATTATTACCTAAAAACCTCTTATAATTACATTCATAATATGGCAAGAGTTTTTTAGTTTAAAAAACTATTATGCGAGCATATGTACTCAGGATATATATATATATATATATATATAAGACAAAGTTGAAAGTGAAAAAACAGTATGAGCTCTAAAACTACTTGCAGCCAGGAACTAAAATCATGAAAAGATAAGTATTAAATAGGTTTTATACAGCATCTATTCCTCAGCGGTGCCGATACTGTCTGAAAACCAATGCATTGTTTCTGATAAGTATGATCTAAACAATAAACATACTTAGACACCGTACAATCCATTAGAAATAGAAGAATTGAATAAATAGTTACTTAATCAAAGAACTCCAAGCCTGGCACTAGGCAGAGTGGAAGTTAAGAATAGGAAACCGCAAGAAGACCGACGTCACAAAACTTGCAACGATCGAGCAAATGGAAACACAGAAGCTGACTTACTATAGAGACTGTGTTATAGGACAATTAAACCTAAATTAAATTAGTTTTTATTATTACTAAGAGTAATATATTATTATTTATTATTTAATATAATTTTTACTTAAGAATTTAATTATTATTATTTAATTTTAATTTTTAGTGGTTATTTTCACTAATTAACCTTATTATTTTGTATTACTAATTAATTGCAACAGAACAAGCTATTCATTAAATCTAAAACAACTAATTATGTGCTTGGAAAGACTATCGGGGTAATAATTACGTTTTAGCACAGCTAACAAGTCTAAAATATGCTTATTCCTATTGTCTTTAGAACAAAGCCTATTTATACGTACAAATAGGCTTTGTTCTAAAAATAAAAGATTATGTATATATATATATATATATATATATATATATATATTATATATATATTATATATATATATATATATATATATATATATATATATATATATAAAATATATCCATTGCATTCATCCTTAAAATGCAACCAGAAAAGGAAAACTAGCTCATATTTACATGGCTGGAGCTAGACTCAGCCTGAAAGGAATTAAATCAAATTTGGAGAAGCAGTCGGGTCGAATCGTTCTATTGGAGCGACAAAAAAAAAAGACATCCGTCCATTTCAGATGCTCGGAAGCGAAGTGAATATCACCTTTCAACCTTGCGCGCGAGAAGCGAGGTACATATGGCTGTATTTTGAATGGTCAGCAGAAAATCGGGGCTCGTGATGCGGACCTACGCCTTTCTCCAGACGTATACACGTGTAGATATGCAAGACGTGCACTTTATGGGAAGTTCTGTTGCTATGGGTTTTAAAGCGATAAAGTAATGTTTCTGGGGATTGGATTTAGGAAAGAGAATTTATATTCTATAATGGAGGGCATAATATTTAATTTATTACATATATATATATATATATGGTAAATTGGTGTTGGAAAAGATATTTAATTACATTCATAAATTTACATGAATTTTTAACGCCCAAAATGAACATTTGGCCTTGGAAAAATATGTTTATTTTGGGCCGTAGTATTCTCAATGACAAGTTCAGTACAGAAAGACTTAACTTTTATATCTTTTATTAAATTAATCTCTTTCGCATTTCGTTTTTAGAATCAACAACATGAAAAATGCCAGCTCATAAAGGAAAGCTGAACAAACGGGATGCAAATAATCCACGGCTTTTCCTAACTGTTCAGTAAAAATATATTTCATTGATGATCCCTTATCCTGGAGATTTGAGCTAAAAATTATTTACGATAACTAATATGTGTTAGCTCAGTAAATTTTAGCTTTTAACAAGTTCAGAATTGGAAGAATGGATTTTCAAGTCTTTTTCCTAAATTTATCTGCTTCGCATTTCCTTTTCAAAATTAACATGAAAAATGGGAGATCATAAAGGAGAGCTGTACTAAAGGGTCATGGATATGTAAACTAAAAACTATTGACTATAACTAATACATGTTGGTTCAGTAAATTTGTGCTATTTATAAGTTCAGCAATGAAAGAATTAATTTTCAAGTCTTTTCTCAAATTAATCTGTTTCGCATTTCGTTTTTTTAAAATTGACATGAAAAATGCTAGATAATAAAATAGAGCTGTACAAAAAGGATGCAAATAATCCAGAGCTTTTCCTAACTGTCCAGTAAAAGCATTTTTCATTCATGATCCCTTATTATGGAGATTTTAAACTAAAAATTGTTTACGATAACTAATATATGATAGCTCAGTAAATTTTTGCTATTCGGAAATTGCAAAGGTAATTCGGGATTATCTACTGAATGAGATGAATCTTTTAATCATTTTATGTAAGATTCTGGTTCATTGAAAAACTCACCAATTGAATACCCATGAATACTGGTGCCGTAATCCCCTAGGAGAGCATCGTTTATAGATTCAGAGGCATTGTAGAGTACAATAATCTACATAGGCTTGCGTTTAATTATATAATTTATTATTTTAATCAAACATACGTATTGAATATTTTACATATATGAGTATTTTTATACATTATATTTGAGCACATTAATTTTTTTTTAAAAATCAAGAATTGTTTTTAAAAAGATCTTACATATGATAAATAAACAATGAAGAGTATCTCTTCAGCAAGATACAAACAATGTATAAATATAAATGCATTTGCAATCAGTTAAATTTTTGTATCATGCTTTTCTGGATTATTACGATCTGAAAACATAAAAATATGCATTAAATACAGATAAAATTTCAAGTATGCAAAGAGGACGATTTAAAAATTGATAATTTTTTTCAGTCAAGAAATTAGATAAATTATATACTATAGATAATAATCCTTCCCCCTTCCTCTATCTACATTATATATAATTTTAATTTTACCGCTACATGTTTATATCTACGTATTTATTAAAATAAATATATTTACATATGTTAATTAATTAATCAAGATATTGAAAGCTTTTTAAAATCTAATAAAGTCTCAATAATTTTAGAAATGTTCCCAAATAAGGCCTTCTAATCGAAGTTCTTATCTAGTAGTTTGTGGCTGTTTGTCACCTTTTGGTTATGTGGCATAGCTGGAAAGGAAAAATTACAGTTCGTATCAGAAAAATGTTTTCCTTTCAGATAAATATATCACAATTAGTTGAAAAAAACATTCGTTTTTAATAATACCAAAAAAAAAAAAATAAACATACTTTCCTTTGAGATAAATATATCGCAATTAGTTGAAAAAAACATTCGTTTTTAATAATACGAAAGACAAAATAAACATACTTTTATCAATTGTTATCATCATAAGCTACAATGCTCGAAATTTTAAATAATATTTCGTCTCTATGAATTTTAATTTTTTTTTTAATTTCAACAAAATCCGTATTGTAATTGGTTATCTGGGGGCAGAAAGTTGTTTAATGCATTAACTGAATTTTACTGAAATTAATCTCTACTTTCTGTTATTTTTGGGGGATATTTCCTCTGAAACAATCATAGATAAAAGGAGCGAAATGTTTAATTAAGAATATTATTAAAAATTTAAACAATTTTTTATGAAACTTTAAACATTAGCTATGTCAAACTGTAGCCAAAACTGGTTAACAATTTTTTTAAAAAGAACAAGAGGGAAAAGAACCCTACACCGGATCAATTTCCTGTTATTTCACTTTCTTCAAAGACCCTAAAACTCCTAAAAAATATCTCATTCATGGCATCTATATATCGTGAATAGGGTTTGACGCGAAACGACTTTGTCTGTTATCAAGCTGACAGTAAAAATATTAGTATGTCTGTAATCTAGTGCAATGATTTCTGAAGTTTCTCAATTTCTGTAAGTTTCAGGTCATAAGGCCCGTTAACTCACCATAAAACACAACCAACTAGTACATACTATAAAACACAACGTCTCAGAATGTAAAAAATAATGTGTGACACCCATCTAAAAATTTATTTGTATGTTTATAGATAGATTTACAATAATGAAAATAAATGTTTGTTGACACAGAAATCTAAAAGAACTAAATTAGTACATTTTAAATAACACTGTCTCTTATTCAACAGTGCCAAAACCTCACAATTAAGCTCTAAAAGTTGTAGTCTTTATTAAGAAAGAGACGTTGTCATTAAACTCTGCATATTGTTAGATCCTCAGGAGTTAGGTTTCATTTTCAACAAATTAAATCGCTCATCTGAGTGCATGACAATTTTTATACTCATTTATATGCATTTGAATAGATATAAATATTTCTATACTGCAGTTAAGGGGAGTGGTCACTTTTAAGTACCTTTAAATGTATCTTTTTTAGACCTATGTTCCATTATATGTACTACTCATGATTTTTGCTTGATTTACATGAAATTTTTTGAGTAATTTCCTAACATACTGTTTATTATATATATATATATATATATATATATATACAATATTTCAAGGTAATTAAAAAAATGATTTTTTTTGCATAAAAATGAATAATTTTTTTAAAAATCGAGCATTTTGCAGTCAACTGCTGTGCGCATTCTGTCAAAATAAATTATGAAGGTATAGTAATAATTGTTTACTATATGTGATTACAATACTTCAGGCAATAATATCTACCAACATTATTCTAAAATATATTAAAACATTTTAGTATGTGCTATTTTTAATTAGAAATTTCAAAAATGACTGAGTAAAAGCTTATAAAAAATTCTCTAAAAAAATAAAAATATGTTAAGGTTAAATAATGTTGGTGGATTTTGTTGCCTGAAGTATTGTAATCACATATAGTAAACAATTATTACTGTACCTTAATAATTTATTTTGACAGAATGCGCACAGTAGTTGACTTCAAAATGCTCGATTTAAAAAAAAATATTAATTTTATGCATAAAAAATAATTAAAAAAAAATTTCCTTGTAAAATTGTATATATATATATATAATAAACAGTATTATAGGCAGTTACTCAAAAAAATTCGTGTAAATTAAGCAAAAATCATGAGTAGTACATAGAATCGAACATAGGTCTAAAAATGGTACATTTAAAGGTATGTAAAAAGTGACCACTCCCCTTAATGACTTTAATAACTTAATATTAAGGCAATATTTGTGGGACAATAGTTTTAACAATAATTACATTAGAGAAACAATGACCAGTCATAAAAACGGTATTATAAGTGCAAGCACTTTACATTATATAATGCTGCTTAACTTGCTAAACGGGATGATTACGACTGAGATATGCATCATGTTATATTCAATGATTTCCTATCGCGCATCAGTTTACAAAGCTTGTAAGAATGCTATTTTCACAAAAACCTGTTTTATGTCCTCTGCGTCACTTATTACCCTCCTCTTTCCCCAATCGGATCACTAATTAAACTTTAATTTCATCTCTTGCTTAATGACTGAAAGTTTGACGTTATTTTCACGTGAGTGAAATGACAAAACCACACACGCGATGAGATATTTAAATTAACATCTAGTCCTTCTCTCTCCACTGGAGGGATGCATATGAAACGGCAGGAAATATGGATCATTGTGCTCAGGAGTGATTAGAACGGGGACCTTCTTGAAAGGCTTAAAGATGTCACACAAAAGGCTTAAAATTTCTCCTTCATTAAACGCGACTCGAGACATTTTGTTTCTCGTTCGTGGCTGTTGCTTCCGGAAAGGTTTTAAGAATACATTGTGGCTACTAAAGGCTTGAGATTTGGGATCTGATTGTGAAGCTCACGCTGGAAGGAGAATGAAAAAGCTGGAGATTTAGGAGAATTAGCTAATTCCTTCATTACGCGACGAATGTTCTTTGAAATTATCATTTTACACACTCTCCCAAAAGAGAACCGCTGCTTTATCTCATAATATAACCTGTAAATTACTGTACAGGGTCTAACGCACCTGGCTCTTGTTACATCGTCTTCACCAGGCCCACCTCAAGATGTTTAGTCGAACCAGGAATGAAATGTCACCCTTATGCCAAACATTCCTTAAATCCTTCTTAAAACTATTGGGAGAATGTTTGGGGACTTAACTTCGCTGTGATTTACAAAGCTGCATAGCATTTGATGTATTTTCTTGGGGTTTTCCAGTGAGATTAGAGCGAAGACCTCGGGATGTTGTCTTAGGTTACGGTGCAATCTTAAAGGATTCTTGGTCGTCCACATGATTTTGTAGTGACTTATGTAAACTTCTTGTCGACATTTCTCTTGAATGTGGGAATATCGAAACAATAATTAAGAAGTATCTATCAAGATACGTGTACTTCGAGAAAACCCAAATAATTATAGTTAAAATTTTGAGGTTCTAACAACTAAAATATTTGTCTCCTGCAAAGTGGCAGTGATTGTTGGTACTAAGTACTTAGTCTATTTTTAATTATAAATTTAACTGACTTAAAAATAATTAAGAAAATGTCACATGGTAATGACAAAGATCTTTCTCAAAAGTATTAAGATTGTTTGTAGTGTTAAGAAATTAATACTGGTGTTTTCGTCGGAGAATATGTACAGATGGACATTTCTAATCTGAACCAAATGGAGGCAGAGATTTTTCAGATTAGCTAGTGCTTCCGATTGCCAGAAATTATTTTTTTCCGGCGTAATTTTCAATGTTAATCTTTCCTTAATATAATAATTAATGGATTACTAAAATATTTTTTATTTTTTTTAAATAAAAAAATTTTGAGCAATCCGGTCATTTGGCCCCTAGGCCAATAGACCTCGGGCTCACCAATACTTCAAAACATACTTCAAAAGGTACTTCCATGTTTCCTGATGTTATATGAATATAACACCAACAAATTAAACTGAGGATGAATTGAAGGGATATTACAGCACAATCATTCCCATGTTTTATCCGCGGAGGTGATGTTATAGAAACAAAGGATTAGTAGTTTATACGAGTATTTATATACGTTTTACATTTATAATAAATTTATTGTGTCATCTGTTTTCCATAATTTGTCAAGCAATGGTCGGTATCTAGAGAGGTTGGCTGTTTCTTTTTACTTACTTTTGCTGTTCGGAACGTATTTTTAAACTTCCGGATGGTCTCACTATAATCAATCTAAATTTATGTATGACCAATCTAAATTTATGTATGAAAAAAAAAGCATGTAGAATCTTTGCTTACAGTGACGTAATAAAGATTATTTGAAACATCTGTATCTTTTACAGTACATAAAAAAACTTATCAACAATTACTTTACAATTATCACCAATATAGTATTCGATAGTTTTGAGATCTAATGTAGTAATGAGCTTTCCGATCAGGTATTTAAATTTTTTTTTCTCCAATGGCTGTTAGCTGAGCGATACTCTTTTCCCGGGAGAAGCCAGAAATGTGTGACCACTTCGCAGCATGCATTGCATGTGCTGCCCCGGGTGCACCACAGGGGGTGGGTCCACGTTACACCCGTTTGAAACGTACCGGTCCCGTTATTTTGAACGTTAAGTGACGAGACCGGAACACTTGACCCCCGCACCTCCAGTGGTAATGTTTGGGAACTTGGAGGACATTGTAGCTACGACAGATTTTTTCCAGCTGCCATTGGTGTACCATTGCACCAGCCACCATTGGTGCACATTGCACCAGCCACCATTTGTGTGCACGTCGGCGGTTTTGTCAGCGACGGGTATTGAACCAGCGACTTTCAGATCACTGGATCGACACCTTTGCTGACCGGGCCACCATGCCTCATTTAAAAAAATGTTATAATTTTTTCTTGAAGAAAATCAGTCTTTTTGTCAAGGAGTTTAAATATTGCTCCTATCATGTTCTACAAGGGCAATGAAGGATTACACATGTCAGTGGATAAAAACTCCAATGCTATTTAAAAAATTCATAGTCAAAAAATTTTAGAAGGTACAGCAACTGCACCCAGAGCCCGACTTTGACCCAATGGGGCCCTGGGCAAAGCAGACTTTGGGGGCCCCCTCCAAGGACAGATCCAGAGGGGAGTATATGCCCTCCCCCGGACCAGATTTCCACATGATCATGTGGGACATTCACCCAGGTTCCCCATACTTTGGGACCGGAAATTCAAAAAATGTTCGACCAACAAGTCAAAAGTTTGAAAAATAATTACAATAATAATAATAATAAGAGTTAATTTATTAATTTACTTTTTAATGTTAATAAATAAATTCATGAAATTTTCTTTTGAAATTCAAAATAGATCAGTCTGAAGTTATTACAACCCCCCCCCCAAATAAAAATGAAATAAATAAACCAGAAACGCTTATGGATGTAAGTATGCTTTTACTACAGTGGGTGCACTGTGCTCCACCCAGGAATTTTTTCTGTATCTCCCACTGTCCCCATTTACTGTATAAACCAAAAACCACATTTCAAAAAATATGTACAATTTAATATTAATTATGGCATGGGCAAGTGCCCCACTTGCCCATGGGCAAGCACATTCCGCATGGGCAAGTGCCCCACTTGCCCATGCGGAAATCAGGGCCTGACTGCACGCCTAGGACACTCTTTTGATACTGATGTGTTTAAGAAGAACAAAAAGAAATTAGCGAGTTGACACTGAAGTTTGTACCTCTAATATTTACCATATATGTTGCATGGTATCCCCTTATAAAGTTTTGAAGTTGACGATTAAACTATGAAGTACACAGCGAATCCAGAATCAGAAAATGTTTTTCACATCATTGCATTTTCCCACATTGATATCCTTCATGCTATTGATTTTTTACACTTAAAAAAAATAAGTTCGTATGCCGTGATAGTGCTTATGCTAATAAATGGCATAGCACTGTCAATGGAACTTACAGAATGGAATCAAAAATATTTTATTCATCATGAGATCGAAGCTCCGTTTCAAAATATTCATTCTTATGGCAGAATAAAAAATTAAATGAGGTATAATACTTATACTGTAAAGTTGTTTAGCATTGTTGTTGCATGACATGATATTAAAGGATGGAGTAGATGAGCAACTTGAGAAAAAGGACATAAAACTACGAAGCAGCACCAGGAATTTTTTTGTCGCATCAGGAAAATGATTGATCTTTTTAAAGTTGCAGCCAAGTCCACATCCATATCTGTACCAGATGGCCATGTAAGAAAAATATAATAAATCGAACGAAAAAGGAGAGTGAGAAAAAAAAAAGAGAAAGAGAATTCCAGCTAGCCACCACGAAATCTGTTCTCTTCCTTTTGAGTGCAAATTTCGCAAAAATGATTTTTCCTATGATGAATAACACCCGTGGCTAGGAATAATTTGTCATTACGCCTGACATTTGTACCTTTTTATGGAGCATTATTCTGGCTTTTTATTTCCATAAAAGGAAAATCTAGCCCCGCCCTCGTTTGATGTCATTGGTCACCCGAGACGTGAGTCGTATTCCTGTCACTAGCGCCATGATAGATGATCGCAACGGAATTTTCTTCATTTCAATTTTGTGATCGCGAATTCCGAAGCCAAACAATGGACGCCGAAATATTTTGGAGACTTTTTTTTTTAAACTTATCCCTCTTCAGCACTTTTATTTTAGCGATCAAAAATGTTCTCCTTCTTACAAAATAGTACAGGGATAATAACACAAAGTGGAAAGCCCTGTATCGGAGTTTTTCCCTCAGAAACTTGAGCGCGGAGTAATTCAGAAATTTAGTATGCTAGAGAATGCTTAATACATGATTGCAAACAGAGAAGAGCTGATCCTTGTTGCTTTGTGATTCATTCTTTTTCTTTGATTGATTGAATCTTCCAATTTGGTTTTAAATAAACATTGTGAACAGAGACTTCTTTCGTTTTCAGTGTATATATACATACATACATATAAATGTTTTTTTTTGTGTATATGTATATATACAGATATATGTACATATATATATATATATATATATATGTGTGTGTGTGTACATATATATATATATATATATATATATATATATATATATATATATATATATATATATGCTGCCCACATCGTATATAAGTTAGTGTCAGGACCCCGAATCCCAACTAAGGCTTTGAAGTTCTAGTGCTGTCGCCAAATAGGGAACAATGTTGGTTCGCCTATATGGTGCGGTGCTCAAATAATAAAGAAGCCCACAATATATTGTGGTAAGGTAAATTTCGCTAGGGCAAGGCCTGCCTCATTCGAATATATATTTATATATATATATATATATTATATATATATATAAATATAAAATTTGTATATATACACACATATATACACAGTTTAAATTTATAATTTTAAAATTATGTACATAAATATTTTTAAATATTCATCTATATGTATAATTTTAAATGCTCTTTCGCTACGGTAACTTTTTACGTAAGGTGAATAAACAAATAAAAAGTTTTCGGGGAATATCTTCTCGCTTTGAAAGGATTTCGTTTCTCACTCTCTCTCTCTCTCTCTCTCCTCTCTCTCCTCTATATATATAGATATATATATTATAGTATTATATGTACATATATATATGTCCATATAGATATATACCTACATATATATATCTATATATATATAGTATATATATATAGATATATATATACATATATATATATATATATATATATCTATATATATATATATATTATATATATATATATATATATATATATATATATATATATATATATATATATATATATATATATATAAGTAATACAAAATACAACATTATTATAAATACAACATTTTTTGTCTTACTCCTGGATTTAATACTGGAGTCAAGAAATTAACAAGAAATAAAGACAGAAATTAACTTTAAAAATTTTACAACTTACCTTCCCTAAAACCTACAAGCTGCGAACCAGTTAACGATTGTACTCGCTGTATAACAAAAAGATAAATAAATAAACAAAACAATAATAACTAGGGAGATATGTTATTATTGAGAGTAGTTATTAGCAAGGTACATATACGCAGAGAAATTTAGTACGTTTTGACTTTGAAGTCTTCAGTTCAAGTGATTTGGATTTGTTTGTGAGATCCACGGAGCTTTGTGTCCCTTCTAACGGTTTCCTAGAGGTACCCCCACGATATCGATAACCCATTACGCAGTTAAGAGCGTTCATTGGGAGTCGGCCTTAACCAGATAGTTACATGTTAGTTCTTCTGAAAGACTTGATTCAGGAATTTGAAAGAGGCTATCTGATTATATTGAGATATGCTTTGAGTTGGCAACGACCAGTTTGCTCGATGGGGTTTTAAAGATTCTATCTCTGTTGAAGTTTCAGACTCTAGAGATGGGGCCATGGTAAAACAGGAAACGTGAAGGTTTTTTGACTCATAAAAAGTTCATAACTTTTGCTGTTTTTTATTGTAAATACTAATGATAAAAGAAGTATCATTATAAAGGAGGTTTCTACCGTATTTTAATTTCACTACAACAGTAATTTTTGCATCTCGATGAAGGAAAGAAAAATAATAAATTTTGACGTATCCTGAGTATTGATTTCTTGAAATCTGATAAAAAATTTGAAATAAATCAAATCAAAGAAAATTAGTGAGTAAAATATTAAAAGGCACGATATTCGTGCACAATATAAAAATAAGCAACAAATTGTTGAAAATCTGAATTATCGTTCACACATTTAATAGCCTTTACCAAATATCTATTCTATGTGCTAGCAGGAAGTAAAGGTATGGACCTTTTTACGATATCCAAAATATGTTATATAGTTTACATAATTTATTAAGCACATAAGTCCCTCATGATATAGTACGAGTTTTCTTTACCGATATTATAATGCATATCAAGAAAAATTTTTCCAAAAGTATGTATAGTTACATATCTATGGTGCCCGGGATAGACGGATTAAGTCAAAAAAGGTGATTTTCAGATATTTGTTAGTATTGTTAAAAAAAGAACAAAAATCTTTTGACTTTTATAAAAGGCTTCAGTCTATCAATATTGTATACAAAAGTATATTTCTTTGTACAAAAGTCTCAAGACGAAATTATTGTTCTGCAATTAGTATAAAAGCCAATAACTTGGTATATTTAAATCACTGTTTTTGGCTTAAGACCTTTATACCGGTCACCATAGATATATAATGAACTTAATTAAGCAATTATGTTGCAAAAAGTTAGCAATTAAGCTGGGATCATATAAAGTAAAAAAAATACTGGTGTAGTTCAGCATATAAATAAAATATATTAATAAAAATGCTTTATAGAATGCACTATTAATATTTTGTTTTCTTTTAATTCTTTTGTGGATTAAATTAAAATTCTTGATGTTCCTTTGTCGATTAATATTTGTTTCATTTTGATAATTTTAATTGACATTAGACCTAAAGATCCTATAATCCTTATATAATTCTTTATTCATAACGCATTTTCTTTTTATACGGAAGTCATTAAAATTGTTTTTGCACAAAAATATATCATATTGGTTATTTATCTATAAATATTGCGATGCAAATATATTAGTTACCCCATATAAAATTTAAACAAGCTCTAATAGAATTAATTTTTAAAGGAAACTGACTAATATATTTAAAAAATTAAATCGAATATAATAAAAAAATAAGTTGTTCTAAAGAAAATGCTATCGCATTTATCTATTTATGCTTCCGCTTCCTCAATATATTATGGGTAAAAGTATCTTTTTAAACCTTCTAATATATGGCTAGAAGAGTAAGCCAAAATAAAAAAACTGATACTCAGCAGAATATTTATTTATCCTAGTTAGCAAATGCACCAGTTGTAAAAAAAAAAAAAACTACCTTTTCAAACTCTCAGATTAAATAGAAAAATCTAACTTTTCGTTATCTCAGTTCATAATTAATCCATCGTGAAAAGATGAGAATACTTGCATTAAGTCATCAAAGATCCCCGGGTTAAAAAAATGGCTTGTATTAAACTAAAGCTTAAGAAATGAGAAATCCGTAAATTCATTCTAATTTCCCGGAAACCACATTAAAGAGAAATGATCTGCTTCACATGTCCCCGATATTAAAACGACTTAGCTGCAAGATTTCCCGAAAAATTTACATTTGAAAGATTATTCCTATAATGGCTTTTAATCATATGTGCGTTTTTTAATTCCTGTTAAATCTCCAATTTTTTTTCTTGCTCTCTCTCTCTCTCTCTCTCTCTCTCTCTTTCTATATATTTATACATGAATATATCTGGCAGTTTATTTCTTCTTCTAAATTCATTCATTCATTTTGGAAACCCCCCTTTTGTGTAATTAGATACGCTAAAAAGCACCACACATATCATAAAAGATTAAGAGAGGTAAAAAAAAAAAATTAAAAGGACAAAAATGAGCGAATAAAACATTATGAAATTAGAAATACTGATAGAGAAAAAAATATTTCAAAAACGGGTTTTAACATTTGGAGTGAAATTTTTGGAAGGAGGAGGGGGTGTAAAAAAACAAGATTTAAAATCCTTCTGAAAGA
>OU015498.1:74708318-74793318 GCA_907164885.2 Dolomedes plantarius
TGTCGGTCCCTTAATTCAGACGTCAAAATGACGTGTTTTCCTTTTTAAAAATAAATTAGCGGCGGAATTACATGTTACTTACCAGTCTGTCCGAGATAGCAGAAGGAGGAGCGATATCTCTGTTAATTATCGAAAAGTTGGTGTTTTTGTTCGGAACTCGTTCCATTTTTTTTTTCTGCTGTGCGTTTTACAATTGGGTTTGTTGTCTGATTGGAATAAGTTCGTAATGAGTGATACGGTTCTGCAAAGTCGGGTGGATAATAGAGATGCTCATAAATGGATTCGTCTTACTTTTCCCCTTTGCTGAACTGTCTTTTTCATCTGATGTGATTGATGGCATAGCAAGAATGCTGGAGTAAAAGGAAGTGCTTTGTTTGGTAGAAAAATTCTTATCAACAAAGAACTATTAAATGCGAATATATGTATGGCGATTTACAGATTCTTGTCTGTAAACGAAGTTATTTATCAAAATGGATTTTCTTTACACAGAATAATAGTAAATATAAAAAATAGCGGTAAGCATAAACAAATAAGTTACTCTTTCATTCGAATTTACTCCTTTATTAATAAGTTAGACCTTATCAGCTATCAGTCATATAAAACGAACCCACTAAGTATTACTTAAGATGGCTGAAAGCTAATTCCATTAGTACACTGAAAGGAGATTTTATTTTGAAAACACACACACACACACACACACACACACATATATATATATATATATATATATATATATAGGGCTAGATTTGAGGAGGAACGCTCCGAAACGGCGTTCCGGTACCTTTCTTTAGGTACCTCTCTTTATCAATAATTTGGAATACCCCCCACACACCCCGGAAGGTTACCGTTCCGGCACCTCTATTTCCAGAAATCTAGCACTGTATATATATATATATATATATAATATATATATATATATATATATATATATATATATATATATATATCTATATATATATATATATATATATATATATATATATATATATATATATATATATATAGTGTGTGTGTGTGTGTGTGTGTGTGTGTGTGTGTGTGTGTGTGTGCATGCATGCATAACAGGGTTATTCATAATTCCCTCCGCGGTTTCAGAAGGCTATAGTAAAAAAACTAAAATTAATACAGCAAAAAAAAAACATATATATACATTATATAAAATATACATACAAATATATAAAAGAACTACTATAGAACATTTTACTAAATACAGAAACAACTCAAGTTTTATTTACAACCCTTAGAGGTGTTTTATGTGTGAACCCTTGGTCACACGGCATACATCAATGCGATAGTCCAGTTTCTGCCAGAATCTATTCAACATGGTACTATCAACGATTTAACACCGTGTGACTTTTTCTTGTGGGGCTATGTAAATGTTTTCTTACCCCGTCTGCCACGTGATTTAGCAGAACTGCGTGAAAGGATAACGCGTGCTGTCAATACCGTTGATAGAACCATGTTCGATAGAGTCTGGCAACAACTGGACTATCGCATTGATGTATGCCGTGTGACCAAGGGTTCACACATCGAACACCTGTAAGGGCTGAAAATAAAACTTGATTTGTTTCTTTATTTAGTGCGAATAATTTAGTCTAAAGATTTCAAATCCTTTGTGTTATTCATAATTCAAGAATCAGGAATTAACTATTCCTCATAATTTTGAGATGTTACTTTATCAAAGAATATAACAGATGACAGGGGTTCCAGATATCAATACTCTCGTTGAGTTCTTAACTCCCAAAATCGTTCAAAAGGCTTGAACCTTTGCCTTTATTTTTTCTCACTCTTGAGCCATAGAGAACCTCAACTTTGAGTTTTCCTGTTTTTGGAAAAATTAAATCATTTTGCAGGAAATGGAAGATTTTAAAACAAGCTTGCCATATTTAATTTAAATCATGAGTTACTTATGAAATATAATTAAACTAGCTTATATTATGTAACAAGGGGCCTGAATTTACTGACATGAGATTCACTTTGATTTTATCAAATTCGTGTAATTTACTTTGATTTACCAAATTTGAGTAATCAGATGGAATTTCTCAGAGTCTAGAAAATCAAATACTAAGAAATATATGTATGTGTGTGTGTGTCCGTGTGTGTGTGTGTGTGTCCGTGTGTGCGTGTGTGCGTGAATCTCTATTGATTGTGTGCTTTGTTTGCTGTACTGAATTACAGGCAAACACAGAGAATTTTTGTATTATTTATAGATTTTCTACAATACCAATTTTCAGTCTTAGTACAGCAATATGTAAGTCCTAATATAGAATTTTAAATTCAGAATGTATTACAATAAAATAAAACTATATTTAAAAAAAGGGCTTCAGTGGATTATTGTGTAGAACATGGATTCGGATATAACACTCTGTGTAGAACATGGATTCGGATATAACAGTTTATCATGCCTTTCGTTCATTCTGCTGCCCTGTCTTATTGGAGCAACACTTCATTAATAGCGGGATTGCTCCTATAATGCTGACAGCTTGACGTCTCGATAACCAGCGTTGTAACCGATGTTCAGAACAGTATAAAAATAATAAAACTTGAAGATGTCGCTCAAGTAGAACCATCGTCACCTCTGGCCTAATAGACTGCACGTAAAAGGAATTAAGAGGACAATAAAGCCAAATAGAGGAGAGCAATCATTAAAAATATATGGAAGCGAAATTGATTATTTCTTATGTTATTTCGTCACATTTGCAGTTACATGACTAAATGGGGAAGAAAAAGCCACAGATTAAATTTCATTATGACTAAACAGTGTGCGAAGAAAAAGTGAATAAATTAATCAAAGTTGAGATTTCAGATGGAATGAATTTCACTTAAGTGTCAGGAAAAGCAAATACTAAGCAATGTTGATTACACACACACACACACACATATATATATATATATATATATATATATATATATATATATATATATATATATATATATATATACACATATATATATGTATGTATGTATGTATATATATATAGTGACAATCTTAAAGTATAGGAAAGTAAAATATTAGTATGTCATCGCAGTTGAGTCAATTGCGGAGAACAAATTATGTCTAGAAATAGTACCTAAGGTAGACTAATATAGATAATAGTTGATAATAAATAAAATATTTTTAATATTTTTCTTTCGACAGGCAATTAAAAAATGCTATCATGGTACATGAACTGAGTGGTACAGTTGCTACTGGTATAAAAATACACAAACAAAATTTCTTTTGTTCATGTACAAAATATACTAAAAGTTTTTGGGTTTTTTTAGTCTGTACAATTAAGTAAAGAGAAATTTTTTTCAAAGCAAAATGAATGAACTTTTTTGAAACTGTACGAGCCACAACATTTTTGATGTTGTTGTTGTTCATTTAGTACCACAATGGGATCTTGCATTTTAACCATGAAATAAGAGCAAAAATGTTGTAATTTTGATTGAATTTTTCCCTGTCCAGTGTTCTGTTTTTGAACAGAAAATTGTGTAAAGGTTTATCAGATTCCTGCTCTTTGTGTGAGGGGATATTGTATTTCTCAAATTATGCCACATAATCAAAAAAATTTTAACTATACAATAAGGGCAAAAATGTTGTACTTTTGAGGGAATTTTTCATGTCCAGTCCTCTGTTTTTGAACAGAAAATTACTCAAAAGTTTTTCAGTTATTCCTGCTTCCTGCTGTTTGTTTGAGAGAATATTTTCTTCCTCAAATTTTGCCACATAATCAAAAAATTTCTTAAATATACAATAAGAGCAAAAATGCTGTACTTCTGAGGGAATTTTCCATGTCCAGTGTTTTGTTTTTTAATAGAAAATTACGTAAATGTTTATCAGAACTTCCTGATCTTTGTGTGAGGGGATATTGTCTTCCTCAAATTATGCCACATAATCAAAAAATGTTTAACTATACAATAAGAAAAAAAATGCTGTACTTTTGAGGGAATTTTCCATGTCCAGTGTTCTGTTTTTGAACAGAAAATTGCGCAAAGGTTTTCCAGATATTCCTGCTCTATGTGTGAGGGGATATTTTCTTCCTCAAATTATGCCACGTGATCAAAAAAAATTCTCATTATGTTACGTTCCATTTCGTTTCTACATATCTGAAGATTTCGAAGCTTGACTGAACAGTTCTCCTCCCCATCTCAACAGAATGCAAAGCTGTGTCCAGGTGAAGCAGCTTTTTTTTTTGTGCGCCAGTTCAAGCGATTAATTATTCGGTTATGATTTCTCAATTTTGCTCTTCCGAAAAACGCATATCTTAACCCTTCTTTAACATTAATTAAACTACAATGAGTGTAATTACCTGCTAGCTGCTTGGCAAAGCGTCGTAAAAAGGATCATCGAACCTGGCAACAAAACATCGAAAACTCTCAGATACACACATTCATTACCTAAACTCCGTTTTCCCAAATCTCAACTCTTACGAAATAAGGAGTTCGACTCATCAACGCCCCTTTAACTCCCCCCTCTCCCCCCCTCCTCCACCCAACCATCCGTTTAACAAAAGAAAGAAGTGCACGGGGAGGGTATAAATGGCGAGTTGAAAAGTCTAAAATCTTCGAAAGATAGAACGCGATGCTTCTTCGTTCGAACGGAAAACCCCCCTTCATTTGCATTGCGGAGTTTAATGAAACAACTTCACTTTTAACACTTCGCGCACCGTAGGGGGAAGGTGATTAATGAAATCTCGGGCAAATGTAATTTTAAGCGCGCATTTTTCCGAAAGCTGATTTTCACTTTTGGTTGTGTCTGGACCCTGTTTCGGAGGAAAAGTGGTTTCTGAAGAGAGAGAGAGAGAGAGCGCTCGTTCTCTCGAGGTGCCCAAGGAGCCATGACAAAACAATTTAGGCATTTAAAGGAACAGGGGAGGCTCATCAAAAGTGTGATGATTCTCCTTGATGTTGAGGAAAAGATCTTTATAAGTTCGGTGGAATAATGCGAGATACTTTTTTTTATCTGGCTAAAAAGGTGAGATATGTCTTGAGTTTCCTTGAGATCAATAATAATTAATATACCCCCCACAGAAATGGCGTCACATTGAAAAAAATATATATAAGAAGGATCACTAATAAATGACTCATTTTCAATCTATATCACAATGGGTGGGTTTATTGAAAAGAAATATGGAAAGTTGGGTTGGTGGTTGATACTGCAACTGCCATTTTTTGCTACACGCGCCTCTAAAGGTTGCCCCGAATTTGGGAGGTTACCGCAGTAAGGTAATATCGCCCCCTTTGGCGGACTGGTCCTGACTCGGTACCTCAGCAGTTTACCTACTGCTTAGCGGTCCAGGGTTGCCCAGATTGATCGGCATCTGCATGTCCGTTCGGTGCCCAGGCCTATAAGTAACATCACCGAACAGGGGACATCAACCATCGTCTAAGTTTGCAGGAATTGCTGCGCAGCAAAGGTCTTTAGTTTGAACAGGGCGTATAGGCGAGAACCATGGTCGCCGTAATCTTAATGCATTACTTACTGCTTATGGGTTGCCCCAATTAGTCGGCAGATCTTTACTGTCCGTCCGCCACCCAGGCTCATACTGTCCATAAATCGAACAGGGGAAATAAACCCTCGGCTGAGTTTGCAGGTTTTGCTACGCAGCGTCTGGTCTTCAGGTTCTCCATTGTTGTATGAGCTAAATGCTGTGGTCGACGTATCTTGTTGAATTACGTACTGCTTATAGCCCATTCCGAACGTCTACAAACATTCATGCCAATAGTGGGACTCGAACCCATGGACTCTGGTACCGAATGCCAGAGCCCAAGCCATTCGGCTATCACTCAGCCTTGATGAGCTGAATGGAACATGAAAATGACTCAACACAAACAATGAAACACGAAATTAACATGAAAAGTTGGGAAGAATGGAATTCCCAATAAGGTAGGTGGAATGACCCTAATCCTAATCCTTTATCTGCTGTCCCTTTCCACGACACCTAATGCACCCACCTAAGCCTCTCACAGTTCTAATGTACACTAATACACAAACATCATCCTCTCTAGGCCGACCAGTGAACTCTGTTTTCGTAATTGTGCGGAACTACGATGTTTGCAAATTTTTTCTATCTTATATGAGCTGTGTATGCATTACATCTAACTTTTACTATATATTCGTGTTATTTGGGGAATTTGGTGTATTAATCAGAATTAATTTTATTATTTTTTTATGGGGCGCCCAAAAAATATCCCTGAATTTCTTTATTGGTAATTAATTCTTCACTCTGCACTACTGGCTGCAACGTCCTGACATTCGGATATCTGGAGGAATCTGTATTAAATGACAAGATGCGAACATTTTATTTTCTTAGTCTCGATGTCCGCATAGATTCTACGACTTGATATCTTATTTGAAGTAACATCAGAATGTCGCCCAGTGGCTAAGTGGTTAAGGCAACAGCCTAGGGCGCGGGTTCGATTTCCGCATAAGACTTGGATGTATTCTGGGGAACCGATCAGTCTTCCGCCTGCAAAAGGAAAAAGGGGAGCGGCAACCCATCGTCCATCGGTGTCATCATTTATTGATAAAAATTCACCTGTGATTGTGTGATTTGTGATTCTATTTCCTTGTATTCATATGTACATCAGACTGGGGTGTAACAGTCGTCAGTACCAGTGACATTAGCAAAAAAAAAAAAAAAAGACCAGAATGCTACCTGATTGGTGATGGACGTTTACTAATTAAGGAAAAATCAGTAGATATGTATATAATCGTGTATTCCCTCCCGGATTTTGAGTATTAAACCCTATCAGATTTGAAAATGAAGAACTACATTAGCACATCATGTCTTTAGCTATTTAAAGTAAGGAAATGTAAGAAAAGGCGTTGTATTCCTGCAATTAACAGTGTGAATAATAATAATAATACTCTCGTAGTACATCACTCAGTTTCATTTGGAAAAAAAGTATTACTTCCCAAATAGCCCCCTGTGCACCAATACCCGACTTCTAGTAACATCAAACATCGTTCACTGTATGTAAAGGCTAATGGTTGACCTTCCTAAGCTTTTCTGCTGGTATTAAGGCGTCTAATAGGTGAATATACAAACATATATCAACATGACGTTCCCTTGAGGATTTGCATTCAATAGCAAAATGTATTTTTTCCTGTTTTCAACAAATACGACCAACAAGTAAGAGGATGTTTTGTTTTTCTAATTATTTCTCTCTATATTTCAGATTACGGGACGACCGTGTAGATGCGTCCGAAGCCAAAGATAGAATGTACTACGACACCTCAAGATCGAAAGATAACTATGTAAATGGTAAGTCTTAAACTTTTCCCTCTCTTCACTTCCTTTTCGCCTCGATAGTTAAGTATGTTCTGTAACAGTATTGTACTAGAAAAACGTAATGGTGCCATATGATGGGACCTACAGTTCTGAAAGTTCATCCTTTTTTTCCCATTTTAATCATACGGTCCCAGACGTGTGAACTGATGAGTAGTCACCTGCTGGATGTATCATAAAACTATGCCTGATTCCTTAGGTACGAGTAGTGGTACAAGCAATCACAGTCCAGTGCTCAACCTCTCTCAGAACAGTTCTAGAGGTGGAGGAGGAGCAGGAGCAGGCCTCAATAGCAACGATGCCAGTGGTAGCGAAGGTAATTACAACGACGGGGCAGATGACGATTACACTGATGACGATGACGATGACCGAGACCAAGGTAAGAAAGACTAATGACTGACTGGTACTGTACGTTCTTTGAAATCAATTATTCACACACTTTAAATGATAGTTATCATGTCTAAGGCAAAATCTAAATATGATATATATATATATATATATATATATATATATATATATATATATATATATATATATATATATATATATATATATATATATATATATATATATATATATATATATATATGTATATATATATATATGTATATATATATATATATATATATATATATATATATATATATATATATATATGTATATATATATATATATATATATATATATATATATATATATATATATATATATATATATATATATATATATATATATATATATATATATATATATATATATATATATATATATATATATATATATATGTGTGTGTGTGTGTGTGTGTGTGTGTGTGTGTGTGTGTATATGTATGCATGTACTTTTATGTAGATATAGATATATAGTTAATTTCATTTAAAGCGTAGGTCCCATGTAGGTAGTCATTTTATTGTCATACAAAATCTGTACTAATACATGAATTTTGCCCATATTTATTTTTTAATATTGTTTACTTATATAGTTTTTTGGTTTGTTGTTTATTGTTTTGTGCTTAAATTTCCTTATAAAGCCCTAAGAAATAGTCTATTCATTATTATAGCCTTCAAAATATTTCTCTATTTCTGAGCAGTTAGAATTTATCCTTTTATACTCATCTAATTTTATTTTAATCATTTTAATTTCCTCTATAACAGGAGATAAGTAATCGACGCTGGAGAATCGAAGTATTTCAGCTTTGATATATTTCGATAAGTAAATAACTATTGTTGTCTTTTGAATTTTCTGGAAGTTATTCATATCCGAAAATTCATATTTTTGCTGCAATAATTTTATATTCTTAGAGTTCGTAATTATTTTATATCAATTTATAAAATTTTTATCCTTTCCAACTATTTTTATTAATTTAAATTCATTCAAAATATGAATAGTTTCAGAATGACAATTAAATTTTTCCCCTTAATATAATCACTCAATTATGCCAATAAATGGTTAAATATTTCTCAAACTATTTTTCTGCAAAAGCAAATAAAGTAAATTTTCATACTCATTTCACTTAACGTAGGAATTTTTTTCAGATGGTTCAATCCATCTCCTTTCCTTATATCCATTGTTTGAAATTTTTAAAAATTTCTTAGACTTCAGTGATCATCCGGATGTTAGCAGCACAGCCAACGGCGAACGACTTCCACCCAGTCAATTATTCCCTTTCGGTCACGTTACAGTGGATAGTGGCTCACCTACTGGCCAAGTTGTCTCTTCGATAGAAACGCTACTTCGAAACATACAAGGACTGCTGAAGGTGGCGGCAGACAATGCGAGGCAACAAGAAAGACAGATCAGTATAGAAAAAGGTGAGTGGAGCCAAAAATTAATCTATATTTATGAGAAGAACTACAACTTTTTCAACGACTGCTTTCTAAAATCCTTATGAGAACGAGCGACAGGCTTTGGACTAATAAGTATAGTCCTCCTTCCCGCCTCAAAACATTTGAAGCGATTATCTCAAATGCAACAACTACAACAACTCTGTCAACGACTGCTTTTTAAAATCCTTATGAGAACGAGCGACCGGCTTTGGACTAATAAGTATAGTCCTCCTTCCCGCCTCAAAACATTTGAAGCGATTATCTCAAATGCAACAACTACAACAACTCTGTCAACGACTGCTTTTTAAAATCCTTATGAGAACGAGCGACCGGCTTTGGACTAATAAGTATAGTCCTCCTTCCCGCCTCAAAACATTTGAAGCGATTATCGCAAATGCAAAGATCCTTAACATCTTTGACAGAAAATGAAGAATCCCTGGATATTTTCTAGAAGAAAGATATGAAAATGCGGAAGGTGACCTAAAAGGCTATGCACGATTCACAAATAAAGAGATCATTAACGTTTTTAGTACAATCAAGGGAATCAGAAGTTTTCAGGAATCTAGAAATTTGCAGATAGAACATCTGGAAGAGGGGTCATAGACAGAAAAAATTTCACCCAGACCTTATTCACACTGGAAATATCTAGTATTCTAATGTTCATATGAAAGAATTTCGCATTTGTTTATATGAAAGATCTTCGCATTTGAGCTAATTGCTGAGAGCTTGAGAGCTAATTGCATTTCATACTCTAAAACCTTAAGACGGACTATACTTACTAGTCCTAAAACTAGTTGCGAGATATACTATCTGTTACGGATTTTATGAAGCAGTCATATGCTATTTTTAATAATGCTATAACAAAACATTTAAAACGTTGTAGGGTAATGAAATTTTCTTCTTAAAATAATGAAAAAAACCGTTGCATTTATTGTAAACATATTTTGGAAAATTATTGAAAATTATTGAAATTTATTGTTTGGAAATTAGTTGGAAATTTATTGAAAGCATTTCAATAAATTTCAAGAATAGATTTTTTGAGCCAAAGGCAAAGCAAAAATAACTAATGATACAGTTATAATAATTCTACGCAATAAAATTTTTCCTCACTGAAACATACACATTTTGCTTGATTTTGACACGGTACCAAAGTGGATGTTTTTTTTTGTAAAATTGCATCTTAATGGCGAAAGATACTTAGACAAGTAAATTAGTCGATTAAAACTGTGGAAAGAACAAGCCTACGCATGCGTATTAATAAGTGCTGTGATCTTTACACCTCTTCCCACGACTAGGATAACATAGTCAACGCCTCTTATTGAGACACCTAAGTGAGGTACTATTTATTTAAAGACGTCACCGTTCACAAACACTTATATAAAGTGTCATCAACAATAATGCCGGAATAATATTGTTGAATTTTCTGAAGAAAACTCCTAAGGAAAATTTTCTGCGACATTCTTTTTTTTTTCAATGAAGACTTTTCTCTTCAAGGCGAATTCTAAGAGATTGCATTTTAATAGTTTTTTGTTAATTAAACTTGCAATTTTGAAATTATCCATATTTCATTCTAATGAATGCAAATCTCATTTAACAAAATAAAAAGAAAAGACACTTTTACCCAGAAATCATGTTCCGTAAACGATTTTCAGCCAAGGTTTTATCTATATGTAAATAGATAACTAAGTCCTTTCTATATACACTACATACTTTGTATGCGTGTAAGTGAGTTAAAAATTAAATTTTTTTAATTAATAGATATTTCCTCTGTTGACAAAATAACCTTTCAAAATTCACATACATAGATGTATACATAAATACGCAGGCGTATATTTGAATATACCTTTTAATACAATTAGATTGACCCTACACTCCATTTTAAAGATACTATGTTATTAATCCTTCCTCAAACCAATAAATTATCCTATCGTTAGCATTTTGGAAATATCTGCACTAACAAAAATCTCACGAACTTTACATTTATGATCATATTGATCATGCAATGCATCTAGAGGAGTATCAGGGGGCCCACCAAAGACTACCGGACATCATCCGTCGTCTATTCAAAACCCTATCCCCGACTGTTTGAAAATTACTTATACGCTGAATTGTAAGTGTAATATTTCCCTATGAATGAATCTGTCTTTTGAATTAATTAAAGTGTTTCGTTGTGAATCTGGATGGACAAATTACTACGTTAGTGAAATAGATTAAAAAATTACTTATACGCTGAGTTGTAAGTGAATATTTCCCTATGAATAAATCTGTATTTTGAATTATTTAAAGTGTTTCCTTGTGCCTCTAGACGGGCAAATTACTATGTTAGTGAAATAGATTAAAAAATTACTTATACGCTGAGTTGTAAGTGTAATATTTCCCTATGAATGAATCTGTCTTTTGAATTATTTAACCCTTTGAAGGGTGCCGTTTGCACAGTGCAAACGTGCATCTAGTCCTTTTTTTCTCTTGCATTCAATGTATTCCAGTTAAATGAGCGAAAAATGGTTATCACTGTCATCTGTTATCGGTTTAAAGAAGTAAAAACATTTTGTAACCTTTATTGGAAAATTTTTCAAGATTCTTTAGGTTGAAAAAAAAATTGGGAAAAAAATCTGCACCATGCAAACGGTGGACTTTGTTGACCTTGAAAGGTTTAAAGTGTTTCGTTGTGCATCTGGACGAGAAAATTGCTATGTTAGTGAAATAGATTGCGATTATTGAAATAACAATGTGTAACTCTAATTTTACTCGTTTGATCTCGTATTTTTAAAACACTGTAATTTTCAGGTTTGAAATACAATTAATGTTAAGATAATTTTAGGCTGAAATATCGAAGTATTACAAACTACGGAAAAGTTTCATACCACGAGGCTCAGAAATGGCCATATCCCCCCCCCCCCTTCTCCCGAATTTTAGAGTTACACCTCACTCATAAGGTTAGAAAAAAAATCACTCCATCTTAAAATTTAATATTACGCTAATACGAACCCATTTACAAGTTTTTCTATTAAAAGGGTAGATCTGGTCTCGAGAGAAACACATAACAAGCAGAACGAGAGAAGGAAAATTATTGCTTTTCTTTCGCAATTCTTTTCCCTTTTTTTCTTTTTTTTTAAACTTCTTCCCTTGCCACATATCCCGCATTCAAGGATGTCTTATCAATGTTCCATCGCTTTACGAGCTTTCATTTCGACTCCAGCGGCGTGTAACATCCCATGCGTAGTACTTTACGACCGAATTGGGCTTCTCACAGTTACAATCTTGATTATTCACACACCCGAGTTCTATAGACGGAAAAAGGGTAAAGAAAACAGAATGAGGAGTGTTAAAAAAAAAGAAAAAGAAAAAATCACACACAAATACATAACCGAAAATTTTTTGAAAAAAAAAATAAATAAACCCATTTACAGAAGACATGCTGTGAAGAGAAGTGAAGAGAGAACTTAAAAAAAGGAGGGGGGAAGAGGAAAGAAATTTCTGGCTTCAATTTGGGCACCAAGATTTGATCTCGGCTAATCTGGGGCGTTTTGGCGGAGGGGGTCGCGTGTGACGGGTGGGGGGGGTTGTGCAGTGGCAGATAACAAGGGGTATGCAGTGGAGGAGGAGGCCTCATTAAAAGGAAAGTACACAAAATGAAAACTCGTGTGAAAAGCTCTTCATCAGAGCCTGGCGTGCGATCTCGGCTATCAAGCTGCTCGTAAACTCCTTCACGACTGCCTTTTACGAGGGCTCGTAAAAGACGCGCGGGCAGACCCCCGGATAAAAGCACCGGGGAAGGGTTGCCACTGTTGGCTTTCACGCCACAGGTGGACGACTCTTGGCCGTATTCTGGGGCTCATGTAGGGCTTTTGTTGTCGAGAACTGACAGAGAAGGGAATTTTTTACCCATTTGTCAACTGCGAGTGTATCACAGAAATATAGTAAATCTTCTCTATGGTGGCCAATAATGGCTCCGAAAAAAAGTGACCGTTTTGAGAGGTGGCCGTCGAAAAGAGGTTTTCCCAATAGTATTGGCTCTATGGAGACTTGAATCTGTTCTGAATAAAAATATGACCGTTTGGAGGGGTGGCCATCGAAGAGAGGTTTTTTCCATGTATTAGCTCTATGGAGACTTGAATCAGTTCTGGATAAAATATGGCCATTTTGAGGGGTGGCCGTCAAAAAGAGGTTTTTCTCCAATAGCATTGGCTCTATGGAGACTTGAATGAGTTCTGAGTAAAATATGGCCGTTTTGAGGGGCAGCCTTCGAAAAGAGGTTTCTTCCATAGCATTGGCTCTATGGAGACTTGAATCAGTTCTGAATAAAAATGGCCGTTTGGAGGGGTGACAGTCGAAAAGAGGTTTCTTCCACAGCATTAGCTCTATGGAGTCTTGAATCAGTTCTGAACAAAATATGGCCATTTAGAGAGGTGGCCGAATAATGAAGTTTCCCTGAAATGCCCAAATTGCGCATTAAAACTGACCCAAAACAAGATAAATGAAAATAACAATAAAATAAATTACGCACAGAAAATAAATAATGAGTGACTCTTGGCCGTATTGTAGTACTTAGGGCTTTTGGTATCGACAACTGCCATAGAAGATTATTTTTTTTCTCCCATATGTCAACTGCGAGCGTATCACAGAATTATTACCTAAATTATGCCTTTAAAACTGATGCAAAACAAGATGAGTGAAAAGTAGAATGAATCAGACACAGTAAATAAGTGATGAGTGGCTGTATTGTGATACTGATATAGGGCTTTAGCTATCGACAACTGACAGAGAAGGGAAATTTTTCTCCATATGTCAATTTCGCCCGTATCACAGAAATATTGCCTAAATTATGCATTAAAACTGACCCCAAACAAGATGAGAAAAAAGTACAATAAAAGGAATTACACACAGTAAGTTTGTGATCAGTGACACTTGGCCTTATTGTGGCACTGATATGGGGCTTTTGTTATCGACAACTGACAAAGAAGGGATTTTCGTTTCCCATTTGACAAATGCGCTAAAATCCAGAAATGTTATCTAAATTGTACATTGAAATTGACCCCAAACAAGACGAGTGATAAGTAAAGAAAGTGACTTTTGTGGAATCATTGGAAAACTTTCTTCTTTTGAGGTTTGAATACCGTTTCTAAAGGTGTTTTTAATAACATACAAGTATTTATATTAAATTCAGTACTGAAAAAATTAAGTACTTTCTTACGTACAATTTGTTTCGTTTAAGACCATATGCGAGGGATTTGTTATAGTTCTAACATCCTTGGGTTTTTCAGCATAAAGAAAATTTTCTGGGCACCTTGACTTACTCTGTAAGCGTTCTCTTACACTGTTTCAAAGACAGAGAGTTGAATTTCCTTTGAAATTCGAAATAAACTTATTTTGTGGTTATTTTTAAATCTATATATTTAAGTTGCTAAGCTGACTTTTTGGGCAGTCCGTGAGGGAATACTACTGCATCAATTTACTTCATATTGGTCTGTGCCTCCGTATTGGAAAAAAAAAAACTTCATATTGGTCTGAAACGAAAGATTGTAATCTGTAGATTTGTAAAAATTGGTTTTTGTAACCGCAATTTCTATTAATTAGGGATAATTTAAAATTAAAAAAATTGATTTCAGCACATGCTCAGTGGCATGTTTAAATCTGTCTTTAGAAACTCACAGTTTCTGCGCATGATCAGTGACGTTTTAATGATAAACACGTTTGTTTCGAGGAGTCTTTCTAGATCTCTCTCTGCCATTTTTATTTTTATAATAATTATGTTTGTGAAATATAAGATTAAACCTCACGGAAATTGTTTATTTCAATTTACAATAAAAACAAATTGCTTTCAGCGCATGCTCAGTGACACTTTTAAATCTTTTAGATACTCATTAAGTAAGAGGGCGCTTAAACACATTAATTTGTTTCTGCGCATTATTATGATTTTCAACATTTGGCAATGATGTGTTGAGTATAATTTGTGTATTAGTATACATTTATTTACTATCTAGCCGTCATGTTTTGACGGGTATCAACTAGTATATTTTGAAATTCTTCTATTCCCTAGGTAGATCTATTTCACTAGGTTTTGTGCTGTATTTATTTCCTATAAAAGACGGGGGAACACCTGTTTTCTCATATAAGTCGATTTCCTTCATAACACTAAAATCTGTGACTTTTAAAAAAGATTCACTGGAAATATATGGATATTGTTATATATATATTTTTGGGATGTGCATTGAAATCCTGTATTACATTTTTTAATGCATAAAAAAGATTTCAATACATTATTACATTGCTGTGGAACCAAAATCGATCTAAATGATGTATTTAAAAAATACAATAAAATATGCAAATTTCACATGAAGGAGGTAATACTACAAAAATTAAGAAATAGGAATCGTTCTAAAAAAAGAGAACATTTTAATTTGTTTTTATTTCCTGTCTCTTTCAGATTTATATGATAAACTCGAATTTTACTGGTTAATAGCTATTCTGGCCATTTATGACAATAGTAAACTAGATTTAAAAAATATTTTATTAGTCTACATTTGAAAATTATTCATTGTAAGCTAATTGGAAATCGGTTCCTTTCAAATTAATGTTTACCATAAATTGTTGAATCAAATGTTTATATGTTGTAATAAATTTTCAAATATTCGTTAAAATTAACTTTAATGATGAATCCTGGGAATGAAATTAAAACTTCGTCATGGTCCCTGCCACTTAAAAAATAGAAAATAATGGGGCATATAAGCCCCACAGCATTTTCTTATACATAGCTGATACAGCATTTTCTTATACATATGACATGTTATGAGAGCATAGAAGGAAAAGAAAATGGTCACTTTTTAGTTGGAGTAATTGGTGAAGAAATCTATAACTAATGCTATGTATGTATGTATGTATGTATATATGCAGTTACAACAATGCATTTTATGGAAGAAAAAACAGTCCACTATAAAATAATAGAGAAAAAGAATACCTAAAATAGTTCACTAAAATTTTCTGCAGTGAGTGTATCTTGCATCCCATTTTAGAACTGTTGAAAGTAGTTTCGAAGTGTCTGAGTATCCAATTCAAGCTTGCCTTCAACTTTGACATCTTTGACAAGCTCTTCAGACGCTTTGCTGAAAATTAAATTATTACGCTATTTCATTGACTTAAGTTATTGTTCTCATTTCGTTAATTCTTTTCATCTTTGTTATTTTAGCACTTAGAAGTAGTAGAGAATATCGAGTTACTTTACTCGTTAAAGAAGTAACCTAAGCTCTGTAAGCAGCTATTTGAGTTCTTCAAGATCTTTCAATTTTAGGTTCAGATTATGTTTCATTTATGATCTGAAATGGGAAAGTAAATTGAATGAGACATGTGCAATAATTAAAATTAATAACTATGATATTTAACGGAGTTTTTTCCCTTCCGTTACACACACACACACACACACACACACACACACACACACACACACATATATATATATATATATATATATATATATATATATATATATATAAATGCTTATAGTTAGTTACTTCACTAAACATATAAACATTTTCGACGTTAATAAATTGAGGTCGTATGTGGTCCATGTTTTTCTTAAATCTTCAGTTTCTCTAGATAAACTACTTCTATAGTAAATATATTTCATAAATTTACTAAACATGTTGTTATGGTTACGTAGATAAAGAAATATCTAAACATGGATCTTCTATTCTCCAGATAGTAATTGAAGCGTTTAAGTTTCCTTAATAATCTTAGGGATGCTCATTACGAATGTATTGCCTCGAAAATATGTCATAAATCTCAACAAACGAACTAATAATGCTCGAAAATATTCAATCTCATCTACTTATTGATGTCAAAGTGTCTTCTGTCATCGCCACAACGCAAAAGAATGTTCAGTTTCGTCAATATCCTGCCTATGTCTAAAAATTTCCATACAACAAATATGTAAGATTTTCAGTCATCGTCAATCCTCTGCCGTATTCACTTATAACGTTCTAGGACCAAAAGATGGAAATCAAATTCCTCTGAAACCATGATGCCCACGTGTTCTTCTGCCATCGCCACAACGTAAAAAAAAATGTTTAGTGTCTAGGCAATATCCTGCCTATGTCTAAAAATTTCCATACAACAAATATTTAAGATTTGTAGTCATCGTCAATCCTCTGCCGTATTCACTTATAACGTTCTAGGAACAGAAGGTGGAAATGAAATACCTCTGAAACTAGTCACAGCTTGTTGCTGTTCTGTTGTGCATGTTTCTGACTTGATTGCATTCTTTCTTTCTGTACACAGAAATCGTACGATCAGGAAAAGTTGATTCATTATAATTCCTCAAGATACATATTCCCCCCAAAAAAGCCTTACGACGATTCATCTGCCGGTGTCCAAATAAATTATTACTCATAAACTGCGTGGGAAAACATCCATTCCTCACTGACGTCACAATCGAGACAGTGATTGGCGTTGTGCTTGGCGAAAGAAAAATCCGTCATTGCTACTCAAAAAATTGCAACCCTTGAGAGCAAGGCGCGGAAATGTACCTTATTAAAATATTTCCCCTCTTTTCTCATTTTCGGTTCCTTCTCGAACCAACAAAATATCTATCTGCCAGTATTTCCCCCTCCCCCACTATTGCCTTAAATTTCCGGATTCGAACACAAAGAGAAAGATCCCGAAATTATGCTAACGAGTATCTTTTCGCACTTCCTCTATTGCGAGCACTTCAGTGTTTGGAAGTGGGATGAAGGATGTAAAAAAAAAATTGGTTCGGTAATTAGAGAGCAGAGGGATGATTGGGATGTAATAAGGATTATTAAGATTCGAACAAAGCTCCGATGGAGGTTGTGTGTGTGTGTTTTTTTACATCCTTCGCCAGAGTAATAGAGAAATCGTAAATACAAGGATGGGTAAACTTTTAATGAAACGCCGATATTTCGTAATTTCATAAACATGTGTTAAATTTTTGGATTGCTTTCTTGAAGGGATGGAAAGTGCAAAAGCCTTCATCGAATTTGTTTATGCATAGATGGATGTTGTATCACCTCTTCACAGTTTTCTGTATGTCTTTTCTTTGCTTGCTTCAATTATTGAATAAATATTCATGCTTCTTTTCCTCTTCCTCTCTCCGTCTATCGATCTGTACATCTGTCCATTTATTATGTACGTGTGTGTGTGTAGGAGTGTGAAATAGAAAAATTATTGACATTAGCTAAATATCAGAGTTACGGGCTGATAAACATGTGAACTCCCATTGATATGTACATATGCAAGGTAAAAGAAGGCAGAATAAAATTCCGCGAGATGACAAAAGATTAAAAATGTCAATATCATTTATGCAAATCAATCAAAGCAGAATAAAAATTCTCCGAAACAATAAATGCTAAAAGATCTTCATATCAATCAAGCACACACACACACATATATATATATATATGTGTGTGTGTGTGTGTGTATGTATGTATGTATGTATTTATGTATATATATATATATATATATACATATATTCAGTGGCCCACTTGGAAGGGCCAAAATACTGTATTTGTTTTATTATTTTCCCAAACCTAGTTATTTTAGGGGCCCAAATGCAAATTCTTACGCAAGGCACGGAATGGCTAGCTACGGAACTGTATATATATATATATATATATATATATATATATATATATATATATATATATATATATATATATATATATATATATATATATATATATATATATATATATATATATATATATATATATATATATATATGTATGTATGTATGTACGTAATGTATTGGGTAAAAATCAAAACTTTACGTCTTATTACTAGGTCTACAAAAATATGTCTAAAATTTCTGACTAATGAATAGTTTATAGAATTTTATTTTCCTACTTCAGGGCAAAAATGATGTTATATATTCTTCATACATATGACAACAATTTCTGAAATTTTAATTCAGCGCTTTATTAAAAATTTACGAGACTCAGTAGAAATTTATTCATATATGCTTTCCTTTTCAAAGTATGTAACTGCCTTTTTTAAAACAATCTAGCATTTCATACTTAAACAATAATATCTTTGTCTACAGATCAGAGAACAAAAACCTCATTTTCACATGCGCGTATGTGATAATGTTAAACCAGTCTTTAAGTTTTAAGGCTGTCAGGGAGGAAATTCCTTTTCTCTGTATCTTTTAAGTATACACTGCTTATATCTGCACCATATTACATAACAAATGCCTGATAATCACAAAAATATTAAAAATTATTTCTACCGCTCTTATATTTAAGAAAAAGTTTTATTTTATACAAAAAAATTAATTATTGGAATTAATGCAAGGAATAAAATCTTTGTTTTTATTTTTTCAAGAATGGTTTACAAGTAACAGACTGTTAATCCTTAATATTTTTGTAACTTAATACCGCAATATTTCTGGAGTGATTCTCAAAAAACTTGTTCTGTTTTTTTAAATGCCCCACAATGTCAAGATCAAACTCGAGGCAAATTTTTTACCCCCAAATCAATCCAACTTGAGTGTTTCTTTCTGTGAAGAACAGAATAAAGTTCTTGCAAATACCGAACTTTCCTGCGAACCCTGATAATTGATAAACCCTACAAAAACTCCCAAAAATTCCGGAATCAAAAGCAGCATCAAAAACTTTCCTACTTTTTCCCAACTGGACTTCACGTTCTTCACTACACAGTATACAGCCAACCCACAACCGCCTATTTTTTCTCCGCATTGCACGTAAACGAAATTGAGAATAATTGAATCACTCTTCAGTCCTTCACTCTTTTCTGGCATCTTAATTAAACATCCAGGTTTTGTCTCATTGTGACTAGACATGCATGTGAATGAAACCTAATTTTTTTCTTTTTTCTCATATGAAAGTGATATAATCATAGGTGCAATCATTTACTGTGTAAGATATCAAATATCAATCAAATATCTCTTTTAATCTTATTCATAAAATCCTTAATGATTTAAAGTCTCAGTAATGTTTAAAGATATTAATTCTGAAAGATTTATTATTAAATTTCGACAAAAATTTCTCCCGGGATCATTTATAAACTATCACAGGGTATCCTTTTAACTTAGTTTCAGCAGCATGATTGCTTCCCGCAACGCTTTCACGCAAATTTATCGTATTTCCTCAGCAGGAAACACAATTTGGTACTATCCCTGATTATAACAAATATAATTGTAGAGGGAAAAACCATAAACCATAAACACATTGTCAAGCTCATACATACTAACTGCTTTGGAGCAAAATATTCCCCTCAAAATCAATCCAACGCGAGTGTTTCTCACTGCGAAGAACACCATAAAGTCCTTACGAAAACCCCTGAATTTCCTGCCAACGGTGATAATTGATACACCCCACAAAAACTCCCAAAAATTCAGCAATCAAAAGCAGCATCAAAAACTTTCCCATTTTTTCCCCACTCGACTTCACGCTCTTCACACCACACACAGTATAACGGCCGACACATACACAATCGCCTATCTCTCTCTACGCATTGCTTCTTCACAGAAAACGAAATTGTGAATAATTGAATCACTCTTCACTCCTTCACTCTTTTCTGGCATCTTAATTAAACATCCAGGTTTTATCTCATTGTGACTAGACATGCGTGTGAGCACAATCGCACGCGTGTGTGTGTGTGTACGCGAAAAGGTGGGAGGTAGTAAGTTGAAGAGGGAAAAGTGAAAATCTTTTTATATTGGATTAGCGACCGCAGTTTTCCCCTCTTTCCTCGCAGTCTGATCCCATTGAGTCGTTATTCGGGAGCGAAATTTTCCCTGAGAGTGGAGAGAGAAGAGAGAGAGAGGGAGAGAGAGTGAGTACATACGGTAGTGGGATTTTTAGTTTTAGTTTTTGTTTTTTTCCCTTTTATCTTTGGTGCTGATTGGTTTTGTCGTTTTTGTAATTGGTTTAGGAGTGTTTGAAAGTAACACTTTTAATTTTTTTTGTGGAATTATGATGTATAATAAATTCGTGTAAATGCAATACTTAGAGGACTAAATCTCTCGAATTTTTGGTACTTATCTATATATATAAAACAGTTCCGTGAGTGAATGACTGACAGATAACGCACAGACCAAACCGCTGGACCCAAAGGGCTGAAATTTTGCAAGGCGATTCTTTTTAGAGTGTAGGGGTGCACTAAGAAATATTTTTGATAAATTCTTCTTGGATTTTTTAAATTAAATTTTTAAGCTGTTTCTTTAATATTTTTTAATTTGTATTTAAAATAATAATCTGAGGGTTATAAAATTTATATCACAAGAAAGATCATAAAAATTCCTTTAAAATGAACTCCTTTTCGAATCTATATCTCTATTTTCTGATTTTTGGTGAATTTTTAAATATTAATTTTCAGAATTTAATTAATTAAATGCTGATCACGTGATTTCTTTTCTTTTTCTGATACTTTAAATTAATTTTGCATCATGTGCATAACAACGAACAAAATTGACCAAAAAAAATTGTGAAAATTCAATAAAAGATAAAATTTAACCATTAGACTACTTGAGATGGAAGTTTTTTAAGAATTTAATTCGAATTAGTATGTTTTATGGATATTAAATTAAACCTATATATAAAAACTGCAATTTCCCCTCAAAGTATGATTCACCATGACGATAAATAAGTCTTAAGGCCAAACTTTAAAATACGCTGGCGTAGATGTAAGAGAAAATTGTTTCTCCCACGGTCAGTAGCTTGCTCACGCGTAAGTTCGTGGACGAGCCGGGTAATATTAGTTCATCCCAATGAAGAAACAATGTATAAAAATATTGTTTATATGGAAATCCTATAAAAATCAATTTCATTATTTTTCATTTAAATTATCCTAAATTGTACTGCGTAGCGAAGCACGCATATTCACCTATAGTACATATATATATATAAATTTGATGTTCGCTCTACTTTAAAGATCTAAAGAAATAATTTCAGTTTAAAAATTAAGTAAATAACAATGAAATCTGAATCATAGATTATGTTTATGAAGATGAAAAACTATTTGATCATTTGACCTCTAATTTAATGCAAGTTAAAATATTTTTTCATTAAATGTGTGCCGCTCACACAAAGATAATTTACCACAATAGTGAATTAACATTCAAGTTAATTTTTGTCAACAAAGTTTAAATCATACAAAAAAGTTGGTATGTATTTAAAATCATTGGAGGCTTTATGAAGCATGACTTTCCGCTTAAAATGGCAAGAATGCTCTTTTATACCCAATAATTGAAAATTATTCTTTTTTCTGAATTAAAGGAAAAAAAATCAATTTCTTTGTAGAGTTCCAAAGTTTCATCTGAAACGTAATAATGAAAAAAAGGGAAAGAAGTATTTTTTGCATTTTATTTACACTGATATTTTATAGCACTGGCCCATCTCTTAAAAGAAGGTTAAAAAAAGACAACAAATATCTTTTAATATCTTTTATAATCATTAGGAAATAAAATTAAATGATATGCAAAACTCGCATCATCCTCCGAAATATTAAAGATTTTTTTGAGGTCAATAAAGATGATCTCAAATAAATTAATAAAAGAATTTCTTTAATGTAAATAAATAAATAATTGCAAGTTGATGTGCAATTTCACTTATTAAAAGTAGGAATTTTAGGCATGGTTCCTATATACTGTTCACGTTGTGAACTTTTTTTTTCAAATAAATATCTTTGAAAAAACACAAAATTTGCCACAATGAAGGCAAATATATACTGTAATTTCTTTATTAATAATTTTACAGGGAAATATATAAATATGCAAAAAAGTAATTTCATAGAATGAAGTAAATTCTCACGTGATACAATAAAGGTAAATTTATAACTGCTATTCATTTAGATTTTTTTCGGTGAGTACGCAATTAAAGTAAAAAGTAATTTAATAGTGGAATATGAATCCTAAAGTGGTACAATAAAGATAAATTTATATCTATTATTTATTTATAAATATTTTTTCATTAAAAACCACATATGCTTTTTAAACACCATAACTAAATTTAAAGGAATTATATTGTGCAAAATAAATAACTGCAATGCATCCCACAGTGTAACTGATATAAAATATAAATTGCAGTTCCTTTCATTAAAAGGTCATTTCATGCAAAGCCTTTCATTAAAAACCACATATATATTTTAAATAACATAAATAAATTAAAAGGAATTATACCGTGTAAAATAAATCACTGCAATGCATCCCACAGAGTAACTGATATAAAATATAAATTGTAGTGAACTCTCAGTTAACATCTTGCACATTACACCCTTTATCTGTAACTTAAATCTTCCGAATAAAACCTGATGGTGTGCCACAATTAAGATAAATTTATATCTGCGGGAACCATTTTTAAAATTTAAATTAATGCAGCACAAATTGTTCAACATCTGGACAACATCAAAAAATCCCAGAAGGAAAACCACCCTCTTCAATGTATCAAAATTTTATCTGGAACAGCACCCCTCTCTCTCTTGGAAGGCAGGCAGAGTGAGAAAGGGTACGTCAATATAAGACAAAACAAAAGGCAACCTTTGCGCAATATTTCGGAAAGCCTTTCTTTTGAAAATCATTAACAAGAACCTGATACTGTGCGGTCCAGATAACAATACAATGGAGCGGTTCCTTCTTCCGCCGAGGCAATCAAGAACGCACTTTGCTTTTATAAGGAGTTTGTTGCTCTAAATGGGTGTTAAAATAAAAGTTCGGGGGAGTTTTCTGGTTCACACGAAAGTGATTCTTGGAAATTAAGCGGATTTTATTCCTTTTAATTTATTTTCAACGACAAAACAGAGGACTGGGGGAGTAAATTGAATTTGCCCTTGCGGTACAGATAGTTACTCAACCTCGGGAATGAAAGTTCCCGGGTTAAGTCTGCTATGCACGTTAACTCTATTGGATTCGCTCACTTCAATGTTAACGTATGGAGAAAATTTGTCTACTATTTACAGCTATATAGATGCTGATAATCCCATAAAAATAGTATTTCCAGATAGCCTGGACTTTTCTGCACCTTGCAACAGGATTCATTTTATAAATTTTGTCCACCAAACGAATTTAGGAGCCTTTAAAACACGCTTTACCAGATTTTTCCCCGAATAATTTAAATTAAAAAATATTATTTGCAAACGAAAAATGCCCCAAGGTGTAAATTTCCTTTCTCTACTATGGAGCAAGATTTAAAAAAAAAACTCTTTAAATCCAAGTCTGCAATCCATGGATAAATTTTCTCCATAGGTTAACATTGAGGTGAGCGAATCCAATAGGGTTAGTACACAAAGCCTTAATTCATAAGTCGTTTGACCAGGCGTCTAACAATTTGCCGGATGGTCTTGCATTTTTGTCCATGAAAAATTAGTAACCGGGACTGGGCAATATTATGTCCGCCAACTGAAAATGAGAGATCTCGACACAACTAATATTGGGAACAGTTATCAGTGCTGCATAAGGAAATGTAACACCGTTGGAGCACTGCTGACTTGTCATCTGTAAATTCCCGAGTCTGAAAGTTTTAACATATTGATAAGTTTTCAAGGTATCTTTTACTCTCCGGATGAATTTTTTAAAAATATTGTTTTTTAGAGGATTTAGGAAATTAAAAAGGTATTCGATGGTTTATTAAAAAGAGAAAAAACGTAGAAAGAGAAAAACTGAGAAATGTATCCAATGTTTTTACCTCCTCAATTGCTAGTAGTTGGAGATGCATGATATATTAATCTTCATTTGTACTCGGATAATAACAAACAAATTGATATCTATGCTTTTTAAAAAAAATATCTTTAGAGTCGTTTGTGGGTTTCCAGGAAAAAATTATTCCACTAGGAAACCATAGATTATCTTATGAAACACTAGATTGTCTATTTATTAATACCCTCGTAATATCTTCTGGGGTTCTTTCATACCCCTTTTTGAATTACATATACATACATTTATATATATGTATATATATATATATATATATATATATATATATATATATATATATATATATATATATATATATATATATATATATATATATATATATATATATATATATATGTATGTGTGTGTGTGTGTGTGTGTGTGTTTGTTTGTGCATGCATACAGATTATCTGCTGACAGGTCCAGCATTGAGATATTAAAAAAAATATGACATCTTTTACATGGAGGGTTGAATATACGTAGGATAAATAATTATTAACTAATATTAAATAATATTAATGAGGATTATATGCTAAATAAAGAGGAATAAGGGAACAAATAAAAAAAGTTTTGTTTGCATATTTATAGTGCTTTAGTAGATTGCCATCCACAAATTAGGCCCTCTTCTGTCAAAGAAAGGTACTGTGATATGCAAATGTCACATGTTCAAATGTTAGTTTACAAGCCCCTTATAATATGCATTTTACGACATTTTTTCATCCACTCAATTGCCAGTATATTGCTGTTTCTAATTTCAACCCTATTCTGTTGTTAATTTATATCTTCCACGTAAAGTTGTGATCAACCTATGAAAGTATCGAAACATAATTATTCCGAGACCACAATCAAGACATAAGATGTTGGATTTAGTACATCATTTCAAAATACATATCTCATATCACATCCGTTCATTATTTTTGGAAACTATGATTACGATTTGAATACCTGTTATATTAATAGCTCCTGTCATCAGGAGCCTAGGTCCTCTTAGATTTAAGATAAGCATGTCTGGCAAGCTCATCATATTAAAAAAAAAATACCATTATGAGACTTTCAATACCAACACTCACGATATGAACCCTTCATTTACTGATACAACTAATACCGATAACATATTTACATTTTTTAATGAATTACTTCGAACCCTTTACATCATTCATATGACGTTGGAGTAATTATGCCTGTTACAAGTCACGAGAGATGATTATTTAAAAACCATAATTAGGGGATAAACGGAAGAAAAAAATGCTGATTTAGTTTCAATTACTCACTTTGACCATATTAATGTTATTTATTTTAAATGCCTTTTTTCTTTCATTTTTTTCTAGTTATGCTTCAGGTGTTGTGTTTTCTTTTGTATTTTTTGAAATACCCCTTTTTTGAAAAAAAAAGGGTAGATAATCTTAGTCTTTCCTTTAGAAGCTATTATTTTTATAGATTGCATGCTAACGAGAAATGAAAGCATCGTATCCGCGAGATGAGAGATTAATCCCATTATATTTGCTTTAGAAGTATACAAAGATACATAGAAATTATATTAAGTCACATACTGGGAAATGGTTGGTCTGTACTGATTGGACAAAGGCTTGCTTTCAGCATTACTGCATAATAAATACTAGAAACAAATGTCTAAACCATTCGAGCTTTCAAAAGAATGTTTTTGAATATGTCATTTGACTCAGTTTGTTGACAAAGAGTTTCAGTACAAAACCTTTCTATTTCTGAAAGAATTAGACATGATTATTAGATATCCTTATTATGAACTGCAATATGATTATTAGATATGCTGGTATTATGAACTGCAATATGATATGAAGACTGAATAAAAATTACTTTAATAATTATAAGGTTCCAGCGTATTTTACTATTGCAGAATGGAGTGAAAGTAATATTTTTATGGGTAGATATTACTCCAGTCTCTAATTTAAGACAGTATTAATTTGAGCTTCTTGGGAGTACTAGTGCTATATAAAGCTGTACTCGAAATAAGCATCTTTACATCCAAATATATAAAAAAAAATAACACGAAACTTAAAACTTTTAAAATACCCCTAATTTGTGTGACTGGAAGCTCTGTCCTTTTAAATTCTGTAAAATCAAACGGTTATACCATCATATTCATCCAAATTTGATAGATCTTAAAACTGTAGTATCAACGTTTATGATTAAAATATATATTTTGTTTATCTGAGTCAAATTTAACACATTCTGCCGTAATAGCTAATTGTTTCATTTATTCTTTAACCCTTATACCATTTTACCTGAAATCAAAATAAAAAATTTATAACACTGGACATTTTAAGATGAAACTTATTAATTTTTTTTACCAAGTCCTTAAATGACGGGAAATTCAAATACTTTAATCTGCTATTTTCTCATAGAAATAATACTTCTTCTAAAGTCTCAACGCTAGTCCTTCTGAGAAAACCGTATCTCTATTTTTTAAATGCCAGAATAATCAAACTTTCGTCGTGCCATAAAACATCTAATTTCCACAGTCACATATTTAAATATTACGATATGTCTCGAGTAGCTGATTAAAAATTTCCATAAAAGTGCTACATTTTCGAACCTACGTGTAATTTTGATCTACAGCTCTTCTTACGACGACCTGGAAGCTCCAAATGGCATGGAACTTTTAAAATCCCAAAATATATATCACAACGGAACCCTATTTAAATTTACATAACCCAAAGCATTCTTCCATATCTCGCGGTGGCATCACTGGCGCGAATCCGAAAAATCACCCGAAGAACATCCCCTTCCCACTTGTTCTGCTCCTCCTTATCTAGCGCGAAAGGAGGCGCGAGAGCGTGCGAACAATCTTCGAGACAAAACAAAAGACGCCCGGAGGCAGTTTCCCGCAACACATTCTTTTGTAAATCATTAACTGCTTCTGCACTGCCCAGATAACGCCGCTAGAATAATAGCGGTAGTACTTACCTTATTGGTAATCAAGAACGTGCCCGTGTTTATGGGATTTTGTTACAGAAAGAAAAGCAGTAATAAAACTGAAGAGGGAGTTCAGAGATGTTTTTGATGCTCGAGTTACGTGGAGATAGATGAGTGGATCATGGACGGGGTAGGAACTAATACAAGTGAAGGAGTCTGTGATGACTCTTTTTAATGCAGTGGGAGTTAAGAGGTGTACTACTGAGATTGCACCAGTGAAGGTGCAAACGTAAAATACAAATAAAATGCATCTGATTTTCGAAATTTAAAATTCAGTTGATTATGTTTTATAGGATTCTAGACTGAATTCTTATGCGAGAAGAACCATAAGTTGAATAAAGAAAATAAAGGGTAGATCATTCAACTGCGGGAAATTACGGTCTATGAATGTTTAAATTATGATAGTTATTGATATGATGCTTAATGATTTTTTCCTTATCTATTACACGCACTGTCTTAAAACTTTTAATCTTTTAAACTATTCATTTTCTCTCACTATCACGCTTCATGGCAAAAAAAGTCTCTATTCAAATGCATGTTGCTGTTTGGCTTACAGTACAATGAATATTATTTGAATATTTAAGTATTTCTCTATCAATACAATATCTGCCATATATGAGAATTTTTATTTCTGTAATGATTTATGAATAACTGGATATGTCAATACTCATACCTGTTTCACAGTTTCATGCAATATTAGTCACTTATTCATACGACAGAAATCACAAACACTAATGTTATGCATATTGGAAACTTTGTTATCCTTTAATTACAATCAAGGTGCAGTATGAAATCTTCTAAATCAGTAAATAGGGACTGCTACTTTTTATGCCATTTATTTAAATGATTCCGAGGCATTGTTCCTTTTGTCTATGTATTTTATTTCGTTTCATTTGATCTAATATTTTTATTCTGTTGTTCCAATTAATTATCCCAGAAGGCACTGAAGTGCAAAACAGATCATATCCTAAGAATTTTCCAGAAACGGGGGTTGGACCGCCGTAGGTGGTAGAGAAGCAACAAAAATCCTTTTGCTGTAAAAATTAATTAAACTAACATAAAAATAAGACAGTAATGACACAAAACATATCAGAAATATTTACATTATCTACAAATTTATATATATATATATATATATATATATATATATATATATATATATATATATATATATATATATATATATATATATATACATATACAGAGCCCGACTTTGACCCAATGGGGCCCTGGGCAAAGCAGACTTTGGGGGCCCCTCCAAAGACAGATCCAGAGGGGAGTACATGCCTCCCCCCTCCCGGACCAGATTTCCACATGAACATGTGGGCCACTCACCCAGGTTCCCCATAAGTTGGGACCGGAAATTCAAAAAATTTTCGACCAAGAAGTCAAAAATTTGAAAAATAATTACAATAATAATAAGAGTTAATTTATTAATTTACTTTTTGATGCTAATAAATAAATTCATGAAATTTTCTTTTGAAATTCAAAATAGATCAGTCTGAAGTTATTACACCCACCCACCCCAAATAAATGAAATAAATAAACCAGAAACGCTTATGGATGTAAGTATGCTTTTATTATAGTGGGTACACTGTGCCCCACCCAGGATTTTTTTTCTGTATCTCCCACTGCCCCCATTTACTGTGTAAACCAAAAACCACATTTTCAAAAATATGTACAATTTAATATTAAATTAGGCGGGCCCCATAAGTTTGGGGGCCCTGGGCAAGTGCCCCACTTGCCCATGCGGAAATCTGGGCCTGTATATATATATATATATATATATATATATATATATATATATATATATATATATATATACATATCTCTGTGTGTAAACATAATCAACGAAACTAGAAAAAACTTTATATAAAGGTTCAAACACTATATATGAATGCCTTATTTGAATACTGGTCTAAGTCCACTTTTTTTTAAAAATGGAGTTAGCCTCACTTTCATGTTCATACAAGTCATTTCTATCTTATTTTGAAACTGGTACACCTCCAGCTTATTTCTACTGCCAAAAGAGGGCATTTCAAATCAGACTTTTGCAGTCATTTCTCAGCTCTCTTTAGACTTTAAGGCTCTGCATCTCAAAATGAATGAGAATGGATTTAGACCACTACTCAAATAAGGCCTTCATATATTCATAACACAATTGTTAGTAATGCAACAACACGAACTCTGTTTACATTGTTAATATAAAGGTGTTAGACTCTATGAACAACAAAAAACAAAATTTAAAAACCCTACTCTCTGAACAGATATTTGTTTCTTCAGCAAATCGTGGATATTCGTTAATTCTGCCATTCGGTAACATTTTCTTGCCTTTTTCCAGCACGCTTTCCTCAGCGCGGAATAAATAATAAAAAAAAAGCGCTAATATACAAAATTTAAAATTCCCTTCCCGCTTTAACACAGTTTTCACTGCAAATAAGAAATTAGCACCACCATACATTAAAACCAACTCCGACCGAGCGCCGGCACATATCCCCCTTATTATATCCTATTGTTGCAAATAAAGAAACTCGCGCTAACAACACACACACACACACCGTGAATTACTTTCACTATGGGCATTACCGGCGCCTATTGCATTAGTACGGCATAAAAATTCATGGGCAGTGCGTACTATCTTATGGGCATCTAGGGGGAAATGATGAGAAATAAACACGGAAATGCTTTTACTAGCCGGGGAGGAAAAAAAGAAAATGCTTACGATCTGGATGTACGATTGCGAAATGGAAAAGGCGCGAGATACGTTTTTATTTAGGTGCACGGGACTGTTAATATTTTAAATAGGATTACACTGGTGTGGCAACAACTCGTAAAAGTCTGAAATAAATAACGCTGTGTTAGAAATGATTAGTTATAATAAAGGAATTCGGAGAGATAATTTAGAAATGGGTGAATTAGTGTTGAATAGAGGTTTCTTGGATAGGCTGGAGCGGTTATTTACTCTGGAAGGCTCCCCTTATCGAATAAAATTGAATCCTGTAGATATATAGACGTTTATTATCGTTTATAAAGATAAAACGGTTTAATTTTAAGTTCGAAATCACGATAAACATCTACAACAGGGCTTCAAAAACTTGAAATACTTCAAATAGGAACATTCTCATTGTCGATAAACTTTATACCTTGACAATTTACGATGTTGGGAGGATTTTCAATAATTTCGTTCGTATACTTCAGTAGTTATGTACATTATTATCACAAGATTTGTGCCTATTTAGCATTTTATATGTTTTACATTATTATTTCACGTGTTGCGTAATGACGCTTGTGGTGATTTGATGTGTTTCTAAGAAAGTGCGATTTCTTCTTTGGGATATCCTTATGTTAACCACGCCTTTTTTGTAACAAATAAAATTTTTAGTCCAAATACATGTATTTAATTCAAGAAATATTTAATCAACACAAAAGTTGGTTGCTGCTATTTAAAACTTCTCCTGCAATTAATAGATAAACATTAACGTGCAAGGGAATGCATTTCATAAAAGCTTTAATTCCTTAAAAAGTTCAAATTTTTTTTAATTTTACATTTTAAACTATCAATGTTTTGATTATAGAAGTCTACCTATAAATATCGCCAATGAGACGATGGACATTTGGACAGAATATTCTACAGAATTCAGTTTAATTCAAATTTTATTCAGCATTTTATTAATGGCAGACAATTTTTATTTTTCCATCTTTTTCCGACAACCTATTTTTAAATCAACAGAAAACTGCTTTTTACACTAATTTATATCAGCATAAATATCATACTTAAGATCCTTACCATCATCAAAATATACCTTCATTAATATACTTTCATTTTTTCCTTGTGATATTACAGCAGTTTTTTTTTTACCTGCATCATTTTCTTTGCTTAACTCGTTTTTCTTATAAACTGTATATTTTCTTCAGTTTTAGTGATGTTTTAACCATAATTATTCACATAAATCTGACCACTAATACATGAGTTATTAGAATTCATTGTTAAAGTAACTTTTTGATATTCTGAAGGAAGTAAAAAAATCATTATATATATATATATATATATATATATATATATATATATATATATATATATATATATATATATATATATATATATATATATATATATATGGGGGAATTCTAGTCTTGTGGCAACACGGATGAGGCGCCACTTGAGCAAACGAGTTGCAACTCAACCACTGGTGCTGAGTGGGCGGAGACAATGGAACGCACGCTATATGTTTACTTTTCCAGAGTGCAAACGGCATGCTGTGTTTTTGCTTTTACTGAGTGCAGACTGCTCGCTGTATTATCTTACTTACGCTAGACGAGCGTTAATGTAGTGCCAGACGGGCACTGACATTATGTGATTTTTTTTTTTATCGTGATAATCTATTGTGATCATAGGTTGTAATTGGTTTGTTATTGGTTAAATATTAGTCAAGAATGCGTGTTATTGCATTTTGATATTTCAACCGTGGGAATAAATTCCCCCCCCCCACACACACATAATTTTAACTAATCCTACAGTTTAATGCAGCCACGATTTTAAACATAGATTCAATGTTGCAGTAAATTTGGAATCATCATTAGTTTATTCCTCCTGAAAAGCGGTCAGTTGAAATAATAGCTATTTAGTTGCAGAAATCAGTTATGTTCCTTGAAATGGTGTTATTTGGTTAAATTACTCCTCTGAGTAAGCCAGTCAAATTTTGTTACTTCGTTCTTAATAATTCAATCTTATTTCAACAAAAACATCATGATCATAGGTACAACATAACTAGCAGACTCAACGGAAGAAGAATATATATATATATATATATATATATATATATATATATATATATATATATATATATATATATATATATATGTGTGTGTGTGTGTGTGTATGTGTGTGTGTGTGTGTGTGTGTGTGTGTGGTTTCAAATAATAGAGGAAAAGTTTCGAACTCTGATAGCATGCAATTAAGATAAATAAAGGATTGGAAAACAGAATAAGAAGGCGTATTAAAATACCTTCTTATTCTGTTACAACACCTTCGTTCACAGTATGAAAATGTTTTCACAATCCAAGAAAGTTCTGTTTAATTCAACACAATGATTAAAAAACAATTAAAGTAAAAAGAAGTGAAATAACAAAATTGTTTTTCTCCAAACAAAAGAGCTTATTTTAATTATTTTTGTAAAATTTTTAATTAGACACTAATAAGGGAATTTCTGCACCTTAAAATTGCTCGTTTTCTTGATTCTCTGAGGACATATGAGATGGACTTTAAATTAAAGAAAACTTTAAATTAAAGAAATAAATAGCCCAGCGTTTGGAATAATAGCAGAAAACTACGGAAGTAAATTTTTTCATTTAAAAGCCTCCCTTCTCCACGCATATATATCTATTTAAGACTTTAGTTTAATTCGTTTACTAAAATCATAAACTGATATGTATACGCTGAAAAGAGGGATTTTGCAGAAAACAAAATTAACATTTTGTTGTAATGCATAATTATATAATTCCCAAGAAAGAGTAAAAATTCAAACGGTGCAATTATTCTAGAAAATGTCGGAGGTTAAAAAAATTTGAAAAGTTCAAAGCATCCACTTGTTGAATGTGGGAGTGAGAAAGAAGAAAAAATTCAAGCTGCTTTCAATACAAGAGGGTGATAAAGTGCGGAATAAACTCGGGGGAATAAAAGAAAAAAAAATAACGCAACAGTTACAATATCCTTTTGTAGCTTTCAAATAAAATAGAATTAAGTCCCCTTTTACTGCCTTGAAGAAGAACGAAAACGAAAATAAGACAGCAAAAAGCCCGAAATAGAATGAAAATATCAAAAGTAGTAAGAAAGAAAAAAAAAATAAGAATGAATGATGCCGGAAATAAAGCAGAAATACATACAGAAAGCAACAAAATAAATCGCAAAAAAATACGACTCCAAGGAATAAACCTGAAAAGAATAAAAGAACAATAAATGCAATTGAAATCGAATCGCAGCAAAAGAAGAAATGACACACTTGTTGCCACTCGGGGCGTATAAAAGCTGAGCCCTCGGTTTTGTGTAAACATTTATCTCTTTCCCTCTGCGGAGAGGAAGTGGAAACCGATTGACTGGCAAATCAGGAGCGCCGCTCAGGCAACGTCATTAATCACGTGGGCCGGGGGAGAAAATGGAAAGAGCGGGAAGAGAAAACGGAGTGGAAATAGAATGGTAGAAACAGAAATCAAATTGTCGCTCTGTGGTTTGTTCTGTGTTTGAGAAGCCACTTACGGATTTTCTCCAGCGCTTTAAACGGACGGGAACCTAATCGCTTTTTAGCGGAGCTACCTGTTTGAATGCGGTGAGGGTTTAACAGGTGGGTTAAGTGGTTTGACACAAAGCTATAATTTTATTTAAGTGTCTCATTTTTTCGTTTCTTTCACTTTCACATTTTTATTTTCTTTCCTCTTTTGGGCAATAGAATTTTCCCCATTCAGTTATCATGATTTATTTTATATGTTTTATGGGGAAAATTTATCTGAAACTCCCTGAATCCTCTCTTATCGGTGAAATTATAATATGCTCTATTACTGCCGTGGTAACTTTTGAGTAATTCAATGATAAATATAGCACACAAAAATCAATCGTGCAATCCTCGAATACAATTTTTTTCCATATTCATGCTTTTTGCAATGAACTATCGAACACTGGGAGGCATTATATCATCTAATTCCGATATTAATATTCTATGTTGATTATGAGCCACTTTTTAACCTCTATGCCCACATAATGAATATGAATTCGTGTAAATTAAGGTTTATAGATTAGGTAGTTATTAGTTTCTTTTCAAACACCAAAAACAATCATATCAACATAACGTAACCGAAACTAAAGACAGACATTAAATTTATAAAATATTTTGTATGTAATTAATCAATCAAAATTGGCGTTATGATTCCAAATTATATATCGTTCTACCTACTGTAAGTCAAAGGAAAATAATTTTTGTACAGCTTTTTCTATTCAAAAAGCTCTCATAACAGTTTTTTTTCTTATAAAATTGAATTATCAACAAATAAATTTCTATCGATTTCCAATGCTTTTCTATAAATGTTAAAAATTTCCCTTTAAAAAAAATTCAAACGTGTCTCTTAAAGGGAGTTCTTAACTTCATACTACATAACCCAAATTGAAAATAACTTTTCGAGAATCATTTTAATATGAATATTTATGCTATGCATATACAGAGGATCCAAAATAAGTAGAATAACTGAAGAACAAATAAAATAATAAATAATGTATATGGAATTAAAGAAAAATATAGAATTGTGTATAGGCAGGATTCTTATGCCATGAGAGATTAATACAAACTATTTTCCTAAAAAAAAGAAGATAATTTCATTAATGACTCTAAAACTTAAGACCTAATTAACCAAATCTTACTTTGAAATGTGTGAATGTGATATCTTACTATATGTCTTACTATATATCTTACTATGAAAGACAAATTGAGGAATAAAGTGCTTGCATCTTCAGGACAAACACAACATATTTAAAATATTCAAAGGAGGGTATTTAAAGACAATCAGAAATTTTTTAACAGGTGATATTATAAAAAGTAAAAGAGTATAAAAGCACGTATATTCTGCTATTGAAAAAAATATCTTGATAATTTTCTAAACAAAGGTAGAGAATAATAAATTTGTGAATGTGCTTTTGAGGTTTTTCTCTGATTCAGAATGTGTATATTATTGCATACACTAAAATAAGTTTAAATTTTTATCAAAAATTTAGTTAAAAAAGTATATAAAAAGCGCGTATTATAAGTTCTCAATTTTTTTCTATTTAAATTGCTCTAGAAAAAAATTGCCTGGGGTGACTTTTGATCTATTATAAATTAAATTCTTATATACAAAGTTATAACTTTCATGGAAAACATTATAGCAAATACTGAATTTGGAGAGGCATCCTGATTAGGCCCTTATCATATTCCCTGATACAAATGCATAAGTTAAGATTCTTGTTTCACTATTTTCAGTCTTAAAATCAAACATACCGGTTTTGCTAGGAGCGTTATTGAGTATTCTGGATACACAACTTTGCTTTATTTTGCCCGGCTCCCAACTACAAAAGTTAACGGAAATTTTTAGTTAGTCCCTATCACTTACTACCCCATAATTCTGTACTTTGAAAGGGAAACACTTCGCAAAATTTGATGTATCGGGGAACTAGAAGCAAAACGTGATGTCTTTTGTTTTTGAAAATCATTTTCTTTCTCCAATTTGAGTCACGCAAATTCTCACAAATAGGATTCAAGGTATGAGAGAATATAACTTCTAGGGAATGGGGGGTTATGGTAATATTTTTAATTGATATGTACTGCAGCGATCTTGAGCAGGAGAGTGAATAATTGTTTAGGCTGGCAAACGCTTTACTCATTACAAAAAAGGGTTTGTTTGTATTTTAAAGCATGGAGTCCGCAATGAGGTATATGACTTGACCTTTGCGAGTTGAAATTCTCCTTAAAGTCATGTAAATGCCTTTTTTCTATTTTGATGCAAAAGTATTTGCATCCTTTAAAAGCATTTGGTTTAACGAGTCATGTTTCGATATTTTTTTCTTCATAGAAACAAATAATCATTACTTCATAAATGTAAATTACATGTCTATATACTTGTTAAAAGTTGAATTACAAAAAAGGGGGATACTTCTGTGTAACTTTTAATAGTAGTACTGTACTCTGGAAACACCAAATAAACTTCAATATGTTACACTTTTATTACTTATGTTTTTGTATAATTTCGCATGTGTTAGAAATGATCAATAACATAAAAAAGTAGAAAAAAGTTTGAATTTTAAATTTTAATACACAAGCTTTGATTATTTTAAGTGAGAAAACAACTCAGTTCTTGCCTCTTTATGTTTTCTGAAATATATATTTTATGCATATTAAATGATAATCTAGAATTCTGTATGAACAGATTGGTTTCCCAAGATATTGAAGATGTGTGTCCATCTTCAACTATATTTCACGCTGCTATCAGTAAAACGAATTATGATTGATTTGCAATTTTTGCATCAAAATATAAAGCAAGTAATCTACTCAGACGCTAAAATTTCAGACGCTAAAACCATCCGTCGTCGCTAGTTATAATTTTGGCAGCGCGCCAAACCCAATCTGTATCGCTGGGGCAAGCAGTAAACAGTTGAACAGAAAAATACCAAAATGCGTCAGAATTTCGACTGATGCACACACACACACACACACACACACACACATATATATACATATATATATATACATATATATATATATATATATGTGTGTGTGTGTGTATATGTATGTATGTATGTATATATATATATGTATGTATATACATATATATATATATATATATATATATATACATACAAGAGAGGTAAGCAACGATAAGTTATCCTACGTTAATAACTCGCGGTAGTTTCGTTAGAGACTACCTGAAATTTTTCTTACCTTCTTCATCTTCTTTTATAATTTACTTTTTAATATTTTTTAAATAAATAAATAAAAAAATAAATAAATAAAATTTCCTTTTCAAAATATATTGAAAATAATCGTAATTTTGATTTTTTTTTTACTGTTATATTTTATTTTGATTTCACGCAGCCCATTTGACCCACACAATAATTCAGTAACACAAAGAAATAATCAAGCACTTGAAACGGTGCGAAGAAAGATTTATTCCCTGGAAAGTGACGCTACAATTGTTCAACGATTTTCTTTTAGACTAAGAATAAGAATTTGCTAGTGTTTGGTCAATGCGATGACTACAAATTGAGGATTCACTACTAAGGCCCCCAGAGACCCCTCTAGACACAGTTCACTCAGTCAGGTCATGTGGGGGGACATTTCGAGAGATTTCTTTCAATGTAACTGGGAGATTGCCAAAGAATAGGGATTTAGGAGTACGTGGAAGAGAAAAACTATAAAACTTTTAGATATAATTTGGGGAATCAGCCTTTAAATAGGTGCGATATTAACCAATATATATTGCAGAAAACGAAGTAAGAAAATTTAGAGAGTATTTTATACAGAGGAATATACAGCTATTACAAATTAAATCTTTTCCCTATATTACTTTTTGGAAAACTGCTGCGGGCCGCAAGAAAATAACATATATATAAGTAAAACAAAATATGTTAATATGTTTTATTTTTTTTAAAAAGTTAATTATTTTAAAAATTTAATAAATATTACTATTTATTGTATATATATATATATATATATATATATATATATATATATATATCTTTCGTAATATTATAAACCTAAAATTTAATTCCGTACTTTTTAGATTTATAATGTTATGCGTTTTTGCAAAAAGCTACGCGGGCCACAAATTGAATACTGGCAGGCTGCATTTTGCCCGCGATGCGAATGCTGTGAAGGCATGCTCTGGTACGAAATTCATGACACGATTTCATAAACACGAAATTCAATAAATTTTCTTCGCTGAATTGAACTTAACTCTTCGTGATCGACAGAAGAGCTTGACGTAGTCAAAATTATTTCAAATGATTAAAATTAAATAGTTTAATTATTAAATAGTTATTAAACAATAAATAGTTTAATATTGACGTAGTCAAAATTATTTCAAAAATATAAAAGTTTTTTTATTAATATAATTTATTTCATCCCTTTGTTATTTTAATATTATTGTCTCATTTTTTGAAAATTTCATATTATTTGCTAATGTGGCTTAAATTTTCACGGAAAAAATGCATTTATATTTTGCAGCTGAACTGAAAATGGAAGTTCTCCGAGAAAGGGAATTGCGGGAAACTTTGGAAAAGCAACTACTGGAAGAACAGAGGACTCGAAGTAAATCTCTCTTCTGACATTCTCTTCCGATTTACTTAAAAATATTGTTTATATATATATATGTCTGTTATGAGCACACTTCTGTCAGTTACAGACACTCTTAGATAAGCTGCATTAATTGGTTTCTGAATAAATACGTGCATTTTATTCTAGAAATTTAATATGTTTTTCTGCTAGTAAATCAATAGTAACCAATAAATATTAATTTTTTTTCTTGGTGAAATAAAAATATTTTTAATATTAATAATTGAAATCAAAACATCAATCAGTGGCAGGATAATGTCTGTAAGAGCTATTACAGAATATTTTATTTTATATTAGACATGTCTACCAAAGCAGCATGTCATTCAAAGTGAAAAAAAAGTTACACTAGCCTTCTGTTCCCAATCTTACAAAAAAACCTTTCTAGGACAAATAAATTTAAAAGGCTCTGAAAAAATACTCACGTCTTAGTCTAGAAATTTAATATTGTCTTCTGCTACTAAATCAACAGTAAAACATAAATATCACTTTTTTTCTTGGTAAAACAAAATTATTTTTTTGTTCTTTAATATTAATATTGTATATGAAAACATCAATAAGTGCAGAGATAATGATTATGAATGAATATGGAAGAATTATTACAAAATTTTTTAACTTACTTTAGATAAGTCTACCAAAGCAATATGTCATTTAAAATAAAAACTAAAAGAAAGTTACACTAGCCTTCTGCTGCCAATCTTACAAAAAAACTTTTCTAGGTCAAATAAATTTTAAAAGGTTTATGAATTAATACGCTCATTTTATTCGAGAAATTTAATATGTTCTTCTGCTAGTAAATCAATAGCAACAAGAAATATCAAATTTTTTCCTGTTTAAATAAAATTACTTTTTGTTCTTAAATATTATTATTTCATAGCAAAACGTCAATCAGTGGCGAGATAATGATTATGAATGAATATGTAATTGCTATTGCAGAATTTTTTAACTTACATTAGACATGTCTTCCAAAGAAATATTTATTAAAATAAAAAAAAAGAAAGTTATACTAGCCTTCTGCTGACAACCTTAGAAATACTTTTCTAGGTTAAATAAAATTATTTGCAGTTCTTAAATAGTAATATTTTATATCAAGACAGCGAGAAAAAAAATCCCAGATAATGATTATAAATGGAAATATAAAAGCTTTACAGAATTTTCACTTACATTAGACATGTCTACCACAGCAATATGTCATTTAAAATGAAAAAAAAGAAGTAAAAAAGGCACACTAACTTTCTGTTGCCAATCTTACAAAAAACAACTTTCAAAGAGATTGCATAAACTATTATTTTACGCGCACAAGAAGCTTTGAAAGATTTTCTGTATTTATCTCTTCTTGTTTCTTTCAAAAGAATCCCGACTTGATGCCTAATATTCTTTGGCATCGTGTTTTCCTGTGCTATGAGAACAGTACAACATAAATCCTGGTATTCTCCTGCATTCATTTCAATTTTTTTCTTTTATCTTACTTTTACCAAGTTTCAAGACATTTAAGTCCTGTAAGCTTTTTCACTTATGGAAAATTTGCGTGCGCCTTGTTTACTCTAACGTCCACCACTGCCTGAAAAAGAGCTAATGGCCGCTTTCTTGGGAGCCTGTATGATGAGTAAACAAACCTTTTGTATCTAAGGTTTTTTTTATGTAAAGTATTTTTGATATAAAAAGATAGCTAGTAAAAAAGTGAAGTTTTTACTGGCGTTTTCATCGCTATGTATAAATGTTATTGAAAGACTAAGTGTAAACTTGTAACATCCAAAAATTTTATCAATGAAAAGAAGATATCTTTCCTGAATTGCTATCGAACCTTTTTTTTAAAAATACTTTTGTAATCTAAGCCCTTTTGTCTCAACAATATTTATATCGGCTTTTTTATAAAGAAAAAAAAGACGCTGTAGATCACGTGGGGTTATATTTACCCCAAAATGTGACCTTGTTTCCTTTATTTAATTCCCAGAGGATTTCAAATAGACGACTTTTTATTTAAAATCACAGAAACGTAATTGATTGCGGTGGGGCTTATCCTATTATCCAAAATGTATTTTGTTTCTACAGCCATTTTGACCTCAGACCGTCAGTTGAAGATTGAAATAGTCTCGTGCACTGAAATTGTGTTGTTCGTGATAAATGTTAGGGATTAGTTACGGTGAACAGGTGTGACTTTCCTGTCTTAAGCAAATGATTCCATAAAATATGGTGTAAAGATTATTGTATAGCACAAATTTCATGCATCATTTATAGTTAAGGATTAGCAGAAAAAAGGTTTAATTTATTTTTGTTTGGCCTCTGATGTCAGTTGCCGTTATATTTTCTTTTTAGCTGAATTAATTTTTTTTAGCTGAAGCATTTTAAACTGAATTAGTTTAAAATGCTTTAAAGATATCATGAATTTGTTCTTGGCTATTAGAGATACTAATGGTAGTAGCACATTTGAAAATTAATGATTGATTTTATTATGAATGTTTGCTGGTCAAACACTACTACTAAACTATACTATTACGATTTTTTTATTTTATTTTTTTTAATTAGAAAGTACAAGCTTTATTTTAAGTCGATAATACCGTCAAGAGTAAATTGACAAAATTCTATTACTTTTAAAAATCACTAAGTAATGGAGTAATTTCCTTTGCACTTAATTATTCCCCCTCGCCTATCAGAAAATAATTCAAAATATTCTTATGTAAAAAGGTTTTGAAATATATAATTCATTTCGATACCAAATTTGCTCAAAATGTTCTCAATTTATTTGAGATAATTCAACATATTTTTTGGCATTTTTTTTTTTTTTGTTCAGCCAAATTGTTTTAAGATACATTCAGAGACGCAAACTGCTATTTTTCATATTTGAAAACGGAAATGATTCATTTAAAATATCGGGCGATTTTCGAAATAATTTATCACCTGCTTATTTGGCGGAGAAAATATTGAGTCATTTAAAAGAAAGAATATTAAGAAAACAGCGAGAAAAAAATTACGAATCATTTGCATAGATGGAAGAAAAATCTATTTCTCTTTCCTATTTAAATTAAAAAAAAAAAGAAGGAAGCCAAGCATTTGAGAAATACACAGTTCATTAAAAACGAGAGCAAATTAAAAGCAAAGATGTTTACATGTCCGAAATAACCATCATCAATTCCGGAGTTTAATTTAGCGAAAGATATATCTGCGTTTTCAATAGCTATGATTTATTTTTACATATCCCTTTGTTTCTAAAGCACGGGAGGAAAAAAATTACCTTTTTTCATTTCAAATAAAACAAAACACGAAAAACATTATAAATGGATCTTCGATTAATGTTCTTTCGTTTTGACAATTTTGCTGCTACCGACCGTACGAGCCGTTTTCCCCGCTCAGACGCTGATTGGTTAGTATATATCATATGCCGATTGCAGAATCATTCTTTTTGTAACCCTCCGTGAGTCTTCATTAGTTACTCCTTACCGGTCTTATGCAGCTCGCATTGTCATCGTTTCGTGGAATAAATGAAACCCTTTTCGAAACATATGGATTTAATGTAAGTAAATGAAAGCATATGACGTATGTATATAGGACCACCCTCTGGGAAGACCAAGCGCGTATTATGAGATTTATATTTTTCGAGAAAGGGTGCGTTTTGCGTTTTTATTTTTTATTTATTCTTTTCTTATGAGAAAAAACTCACTGTCATTATTTGTATGTCGAACTTTATTTTTTTCGCCGTTTTTCATTTCATTTTTGCTATTTACCTGCAACATCACATTTTTTATCTATTTTTTTTTTATTTCTTTTCATTATTATATTTGCATGTTTGATTGGTTTGAAAAAATATTAGGAAAGAAAGAAAAGATGATTTTATCTATTCGTCATATGTCACTGACAACTTTCTTTTCCTTAAAAAAAAGAAAAAAAAAAAAAGAAAAGATGGTTTTACGGAAAGCAAAGAAATGACTTTTGTAAAAAGATATATTTATGCGTTCGTGGTTTACTGCTGAGATCAGAATGAAAAGATTGCAATAGCATTTTTTTATTTTATTTATAACTTCGTTGCACTTTATCTAACTGGGCCGAAATGCTAGAAATATTTGCTGACGAATTTGGACGTTAATGAATTTTGAAACAAAGGAGTAACTGTGACCGAGTTAATGAATTTTATATCCGATTCAAGTTATGAGAAAAATCATTGCGTAATGCAATTGTTTTTTATATTCTACTTTTAAAATATTTTTATTTGTCTAGAATTTCGCCCCTTTTATGTATAAGAAGATGTACATTTTAAGATTAAATTATTAATATCAAAGATATGTGTTATTTTGTGCGTATACTACCTGAAGTGGTAGGAATAAAGAATTTAAGTTTTAAAATGTAGATTTGTTTATTAAAAGAACCATATAAAGAAGAAATTGGAAGCTGCATTTATCTAACTGGCTAAATTTTAGAAATAAAAATTCCTTGATGAATTTGTACTTTAAGGATTTTTTTTCTGAACGTGGCAGATAATTTCATCTGGGGGCATCCACACCACGATTTTGGCTACTTTATCATGAGAGGTCCATCTAGTGAACCAATATTGCTTCCTATATAGGTAAAGTAGAGGAATATGCCTTAATAGGGAGTCGAACCTTAACCGAATTCGCGAAACGCTAACTTTTTTACGACGGGGTCTGTATTTTGAGAATTTTTAGAACAAAATAATTAATGTTATCGGAAACTGAATTTAATTTGCGATTTACGTTAAAATAATTAAAGCATGCTAAAGCTGTTTTTCTCCTCGTACATTTAAGGGTATTTTTTTTTTCATCTTAGTATTTTTCTAGCCTGTTTATTGATATAAAAATATTATACTTTGCTAAAAGAAATATTTTATTACCAAAATTTCTGCAATGTTCTTCACGTACTACCCAAACGTTTAGGAACAAATATTTTGATTTAAAATAAGTATTTTGTTTGATGTTGCACGTGACCAAAAGAGTACTACGATCATTTCAGTTGTAAAGGTGATGCTAGACAGTTTTTTTTTAAAATTTTGTTTTACGCATTTTGCAATGATGCATTTGCATTTGCAATCTCGCATATTTTCTTCAAATGTGTTAATACATAAAGATCGGTATACATATAAAATTACTCCGAGAATTTGAAATTTCTTTTCAGAAAATTTTAAACATCCAAAATTTAAAGAATGTTTTTAGCTTCTGATATATCTGCTGAATCAACAACTGTATTTTCAGGATTTATTTTCCCTTTTGGGCATAGGAAATGTTTCAGAATAATTTGTTTCAGGATTCATAAAAATTGTGTTCGACCATTTTAGAGTACTCACAAAATATCATTTTTAAGATCAGTTTTTGCTTCTAGGAAAATATTTTCTGAGTTTTTTCTTTAAAACCAAGTATCCTGAAGACAGCTGAAGGCAAATACAATTAAGTAATACTGAACAAAATAGAAATACCTTGCCTGATATTTTAGATATATCCAAAGATGAAAAATCGTGAACGATGTCACACTGAGATCAACAGATTTATACCCCAGTCAAAATAGACCCGATTTTGACGAATGGCTAAAAAAAATATGAAAGTTTTGAAATTTGGTGGAGATGTTTGTTAAGGCATGCTAATGAACATATTAAAAGTCCCCACCGATCAGACTTGAGCTTTCGCCGCCATCTTGGAAAATATGTACACTTTTTTGGTTTTTTGGAAATAACTTTAAAAATATTGATTTTATAGAAAATAATTAAATACAAAAATTAAAGAGCATTAAATTATGAACAAAAATCATTCATAACATTTTTTATATGTCTAACAGGAACAAAGATAATTGACTTTGAAAAGAGCGCACTATCACACCTGGGACGCGCAAGCGCGGTTCCCCATCGCGGTGGGGGGAAATACCCGCGCATGTGCATACCATAATTAGCCAAATTAGTTTTACACTAAATGGGAAGGTTTTTTGTATTTTTTCAAATAACTAGGTAAATATTAACTTTACTTAAAAAAAGTTTATTTCAAAAATTAAAAAACATTAAATTATGTACAAAAACGATTTTATACATTTTTATCGTAAACCTAACAGGAACGAAGGTATTGACTTTAAAATGCGCGTTGATAATGGAGGTAGCTTCTACAAAAAACAATGCACAAAAAACATGCATTATATTTTTTTATAAGTCTAACACGAACAAAGATAATCGACTTTGGAAAGAGCGCACTATCACACCAGGGACGCGCATGCGTGGGTGCCCATCGCGATGGCTGGAAGACACGAGCATGTGCATACCGTAAGGCGCCAAATCGGTCTTACCCTAGTATTTTCTGAGTTAATAGTTAGTGACCGTTCCGTGTGCGTCTGTGAACAATGGCTGATACGGAACTATGTTTTATATGTAAAAAATTAATGTCAAATGATGATTTCGTGAATGTAGGAGAAAAGGGGATCGACGCTTTAAAGAGAGAGCTAGTGTCCAAAGAAAAGACAATAAGCATGAACAGTTGGAACATTTAAAATCTGTTTCGGTTCATTCGTTGTGTCGGAGAAATTACACCAGACCAGGAAGTATAAAAGTTGATTTAAAAAGAAATGCAGAAATCGCTTCAACATCCCAAAATGAAGAGCGCGCGGTAAGTTTACGATCTTTTTTACCTCAGTTCGATTTTCGAACAAAATGTTTCTTTTGTACGGCAGTGATAGACGAAGAATTCAAAGCAAGACAAAATAAAAAACCAACTGACAGGTGAAGAACTATATACGAAGTTAGGAGTCTCGAAATTAAAAACAAAGTTCTTGAAGATGCAGAGAATAGACATGACCAGTAGGGAGAGGAAGTTCAGTGTAGTATAATAAACGTTGCTGCTTTAGTTGCAGCTGATGCGATTTATCACCAAGATTGCTTCATGACTTTTTTTCTACACACTGCACCAATCAGAAAGAGAGGGCGGCCTTAGTCGGATTACGTCTCAGCAGCTGTAGACGAAATATCCTTCTTCCTTGATAATAATGACGACTGTCAATTATCACTACCCGAACTCAAATCTCAAATTACAGGGCTAGTTCCAGACGACATCACTTTGAGAAATAAGTTGAAACAAAAATACGGGGATGGCATTATTTTTGCTTCAAACTCCAAAAAAGTTACTGTCATATGTTTACGTAATACTGGAATGAAAGTCTTATCAGACTCTTGGTACGACAAAAGGATACGAAATGATCGTGAGGAGCGTCTATGAATAGTACAAACTGCTGCAGCCATAATAAAAGAAGATATCCAGACACCAGTTTATGACACTCATTGCTACCCTCCAAGTGATAACTTTTTCAGAGATGTGAACAAGGGCCTTCCAGAAAGCCTAAAATCTTTTTTGGAGCACTTGATTATTAAAAAAAAGACTGCTAAGGCGGAAAAAAAAGTCACTTCAATAGCTCACGTCATTATATCAGCGCTAAGGTCACGATCATTTATGTCTCCTCTGCTCAATGGTCTTGCTTTCTTTTTGTACAAAAAGTTCTGTTCCAAGAATTTAATAACAATGCTCTCGAATTTGGGATTTTGTTCTTCTTACTATGAAGCCCAAACACTTGTGATGTCAGCAATAAATCATCCGCAACCCCAAATGCGCGAGGGATCATTCTGCCAATTCGTATTTGACAATGCAAATTTCAATGTGTCGACAATCGATGGCCTGAATACGTTTCATAGCATGGGGGGTGGGGAGGCATTACTTGTTTAACTCCAGCGTCAGCAGTGGAACCCGGGACGAAGATAAAAAAATTAACCGAACTTACATCCGCATCGACCGTAGGCAAAATGGGAATCATTCCTCTGGAAACTTTTGAAAATTTTCGAGGGCCTGGGTTAAAAACAATTACTATCGAATATTTGATTGTATTAAATCCTTTAGCGGAAGATTTACCACTGCCTAAGCCATCTGATATCTCCTGGATGTGTGCTAAGTGGTTAGGTCTTCCACAGATACCTGAATGGAAAGGACTTTTCCATTGTATAACCAGAAACCAGCCTTGTGAAAAGACCAAAGTAATAACCCTTCCTTTTGTTAATTCACCACCAAGCAAGTATGACACCATATTCACTGTGCTGAAATATGCTGCCCAGCAGTGTGTTAAAATGCACCAAAAGTCTTGCATACTCACGTTTGACCAACCACTGTATATTAAAGCTCCAGAGATAGTCGCAGCAACATCCAATCCATTATTATCAAGTTGTATTGTGAGGCTTGGTGGATTCCATCTTTTAATGTCATTATTAGGCTGCATTGGGTACATAATGGCTGGAAGTGGGTTAAAGGAAATACCCACTTTGATTTATGCACCTACGTCAGTAGAAAAAATGTTGCCTGGCCATGCATATGCTAGGGCCGTCCGATCTCATTTATTGACCCAAACAGCCTTTGCAAAAATAATTTTTGACGGCATGGACATATCGGATTTGGAATGTAAAAATCTCCGTGAGTTGTTTCGAGATTTTGCTACTGAACCACCATCGCAAGAAACCTTAAACGCACACACTCAAATACGAGTGATCGAAATTAAAATGAGGAAGACGTTGGAGCACCTGAAAAAGAAAGGCCCAACTGCCTGTGGGGCTGGAAGCGTCAAGAGAAAATTCTTGTTCCCATCACAACTATGGATGCAGTAGCTCTCGATTCAGTTTTAAACATGGTGTTTTGCAACTGTAAGACTGACTGTGGAGTAAGATGCGGATGTTGGAAAGCAGGCATCAACTGCACAACGGCCTGCAATAATTGCAATGGGGTATGTCAGAATGTGGCATCAGCCCTGTTGATGATGACGATCGAATGAAAGAAGTTGATGAATGGGCCGATGCTAGCGGATCCACAGACGATCTATACATGCCTGACGAAGGAGGGAATCCCGTACCGAAAAAAGCACGTAAATCCTGAAGTAGGTAAGCTTGAATAATTATTCGCAATGGAAATCTGATAGTGAATACCCCCAAGTTTACTACATTCATGTATAAAATTAATAATGATTAATTATCTACATAGCCAAAAACATTAAAGTCTATTTTCTTGTGTTTAAAGAATGCCGAAATGTGGGAGAGGTTAGAAATTCAAAGAAGAGCGCCTGTAACGAGACTTTGAAGCTACCTCCATTATCAACTAGCATTTTAAAGTCAATACTTTCTTTCCTGTTAGGTTTACGATAAAAATGTATAAAATCGTTTTTGTACATAATTTAATGTTTTTTAATTTTTGAAATAAACTTTTTTTAAGTAAAGTTAATATTTCCCTAGTTATTTGAAAAAATACAAAAAAAACCTTCCCATTTAGTGTAAAACTAATTTGGCTAATTATGGTATGCACATGCGCGGGTATTTACCCCACCGCGATGGGGAACCGCGCTTGCGCGTCCCAGGTGTGATAGTGCGCTCTTTTCAAAGTCAATTATCTTTGTTCCTGTTAGACATATAAAAAAATATTATGAATGATTTTTGTTTATAATTTAATACTCTTTAATTTTTGTATTTAATTATTTTTTATAAAATCAATATTTTTAAAGTTATTTCCAAAAAACCAAAAAATTGTACACATTTTCCAAGATGGCGGCGAAAGCTCAAGTCTGATCGGTGGGGACTTTTAGTATGTTCATTAGCATGCCTAAACAAACATCTCCACCAATTTTCAAAACTTTCATATTTTTTTAGCCATAAAACCTATTTTGACTGGGCTATTAACCTTTAGCTTACGGGACCCATTTTTTCGATTCCCTCTTCAGAACGGGAAATTTCCTACTACCTTTGTAAGAAAAGCCATTAGGGAGGTTATACACATATATATATATATATATATATATATATATATATATATATATATATATATATATATATATATATATGAGACATTTTTGGAAAGTAAAGATACTTCACCGATAGCCGCAAAGGAAAAATTTCTGTGATCCCGTTGGCAACACGGATTGTAAACTTGAACATTTCGCTTTCCCCTCGAGGTCATAGGTTATTTTTACGGTGAGTCTTGTTTGAGCAGCACGTCTTTATAATGTCTACGTCAATCCAGAATCCCGCCAAATGTGGGATACAGGATCCCCGCCAAAGAAATCATGGCTTCTGTTTTCTGGGACAGACAAGGCATTCTTCTGGTTGATTTCATGCCTCCCGGCACCACAATTAATGCTGATCCATATTGCGAGACTTTGAGACGTCTCAAATGGGCAATTCAAAATAAACGCAGGGGCTTGTTGACAAGAGGAGTTTGCTTGCTGCATGACAACGCTCGTCCTCACACAGCGCTTCAAACCAAAGCAATACTCAAAAGATCCGTATGGAAAATTTTAGATCTTCCGCCAAACAACCCGGACCTTGCACCCAGGGACTTCCACTTATTACCGAAAACACATCTTGCAGGGCAAAACTTTCACGACGACGATGAGATCGAAATTGAAGTTGGAATGTGGTTCCGACAACCGGCGGCAAAGTTGACTGTGGAATACAAAAGCTTGTACCCAGACTTAACAAATGCTTTAACAATGGCGGCAACTATGTCGAAAAATAAAGCATGTACCAGTAAGTAATTTGTTATGTACATTTAACCAATTAAATTTTTTTCGAGTGAGTATGCGGCATTGTATCTTTACTTTTCGAAAATGCCTGGTATATATATATATATATATATTATATATATATTATATATATATATATATATATATATATATATATATATATATATATATATATATTATATATATATTATATATATATATATATATATATATATATATATATATAATATATTATATATATATATATATATATATATATATATATATATATATATATATATATATATTATATATATTATATATATATATATATATATATATATATATATATATTATATATATATATATATATATATATATATATATTATATATATATATATATATTATATATATATATATATATATATATATATATATATATTATATATATATATATATATATATATATATATATATATATATATATATATATTATATATATATATATATATATATATATATATATATATATATATATATATATATATATATATATATATATATATATATATATATAAGGAAAATGTTAAGTTCAAAAAGGAAAGTCATATGAGGAAAATGTTAAGTTCAAAAGTACATATTTACAGCACAGATATTATATATATGGCAGAAGCAATCACCGTAGAAACGGCAGTCGAATTAAAAATTTTATAACTGGAAATGCATTAGTGTATGTTTTTTATATTATATGAGTTCTGCAGTATGTTTTAAGAGCAGAACATTTTAATAAAAAGGGCTTTTATTTCAGGACTTTATGTCCTCCCCCTGAATATCATAACAAAAGGAAATTACAGACAAGGGCATTTTAACTCCAACACCCAATTCTTTACGTTTAAAACGCACACCTTTCTCTCAATTGCTAAAAATGATGTTTTCAATAGTAGTGTCTACTTTAAAATAATTTTTACTCGCTCATTTTAGGAGATTAAAGATATTGTTAGCATACACTGAAATTCTAAAGAGACTGCTAAAAACATATTTGATAAATGAATACAAATATTCAAAACTTGTTTATTTTTTACGTATACATACAATATGTAACTGAATTATATAGGTTATGTATTTTTGTACCAAAAAATCATCTGGCCATCTCCTAAAGTGAAAGAAAAAAAAATTGCATTTTTTTTTCTGAGACAGATTTCTTAGACAGATTTCTGCTATGCAGGTGAAGTAATCCGTTGCAAAATTTATTTTTGATGTATAAGACGAATAAAATCTTCATACATTTCCATGAAATTTTATAGTCTATAATATTGATCTATTGAGTATTCGGCGTTATCAATCATTTTGCCACTCACACAAATGCACGCACACACAAAGCAATCTCTAGAACATCCCGCGGTAGCCACTTTCACTTACTCAGTGGGTTCCCTTCCGAGCTTCTACCCACATTCCATCACACCTCAACTCTCCTCAGTTCCGATGCGTTCTCTCTCTTTTTTTTTTTTTCCTTTCTAAAAAGCATCAGTGATTTTTCTTTCAATTGCCGACTGACTATCAGCCCCACAAAGCATCAATCATCACGATTTTTCTTGACCATTCCTCCCTTCAGTTCGATAAATGGTGATCACTTAAAAGTTCATCTGTCTTCTGTAGCTGTTTAAACGAAGAACGGAATTATATCGGAGCCATTTTTTTAATACAGCATTTTTTGATCATTCTCAAGCTTCTTCGCTGTTGCTTTTAAGAAAACATAGCAATTCATAATAATTTCAGCGAGCTTTTGACGTCAAATATTTCCAGGTGCGAATCGGTAATATTTTCGGTAATGAAAGTTATGCAATGAAAAAAAAAAATCAAGAGGAAATTTTATGAGAAACAAAAGGAGGAAATAGTTAACATTGATTTATTCAACTTATATAAGTGCAGTTAAATGGATTTTGTTATAACTAGAAAGACTGGTTGCTTGATGGAAAACCTAATTTTGGGCGGTCAGAGAGTTTTTTTTTCATTTTTTACCACGTTTTTATTAACTTGCTTTCTTGTTTGCGTGTTTGTCCAGTACAAATCTTGCAATCGATTTTTAACTAACTTCACAACTAGCTAGACATTTGAAACTTTTAGAGTAGCTCAGAACACGATGACAATGCATTCTTTTAACACTTTTAGCCATCTTTAAGTAGAAAAATCCGCAAGGTGGCACTTCGATCGAATTCAGTGCTTGCACTTTTGCGTAACGGCGTTTCACGATTTTGAAAACAGAATGCATGTGAATTTAGTTTGTTTACAAAAATATTGTGTGAAAAATTAAAAAAAAATTATAAAAGTTAGCAGTTTATAAAGTCTGTGGATAGTGGAAATGACTAAAAAGTGATTAAAATTAAGTAAAAGAAATTGAAAAAGAATAATTAAGTGAAGGTTTGTGCAATTAAGAGAGAAAAGGAGAGAAAAATAAAAATAAATACAAGTAAAAAATAATTAAATAGGAAAATATTAAAATTGTAATTTGGTGAAATAAGAGGTCTTTCCAGTAAGTTTGGAGCAGTCAAACTCTTCGATGCGCTATCCTTCCAAGGTTCTAACTCGGCTTAATGCGACGTAAGCCTGTCCCTTGGTGAAGATTTTTTTTCCGAGGTACAGAACTGCGTGGTTCACGGTCCATCCTTGCATTTTGCACACAGTGCAGGCTGATCATTTTCTTTCAAGTTGATGGGATAATTCATCAAAAAAATTTTAAAAAGTATTTATTAATACATAGAATTGTCAAGTTTATATGATTGAACAGAAAATTTAAAAACGTTGTATATAAAAATTTATTTTTATCTTGTAATTATTTTATTTCAGCTAATCAGTTATGACTGTAGTTGAATGTGATGTAGCCTAAAAAATAATGATATTTTTTAATACTCTTTGTTTGATGGTACTAAAAGATCGTTGATTTTTTTTGTGTCATACTTTCCTAACATACTCTTCAATCAAACGAATTGAAGCTACGATCTTCTTAAATCCACCAACACTTTTAGAAGTGGGTATATGTTGATAATTATTTTACTGCAGATTTGAAACTATTGTTCTTCAGCTAATTCGCTTTCCTCAAGAGCCTATTGTGAACCAATTGATCAAATATTGGTAGATACAGAATTCGAAAGCTGCTCAGAAAGCAAGGCTTCAGAATAAAATTACTATAAACTCTCATTTATCCTCATTTTGAGGTTTATTTTGTGCATTTTTTTTTATTAGAAGCACATAATTTCTTACACAAAAATGTATAAAACATATAATGATGCCTATTATCCTTTCAGTCAAAAACGATTAAAAAGGCATTTTGTAGTAAATTATTCATGCAGCTTCGTTTCGTTTATAGATTGTTCACCTTACTTTGTGGTTTTAATTTACATTTTTTCGTTTAAATTTCATAATTTTCTATTATTAACCAAAATTGTATGTTTGCCACTATCATTGAGCGCACATCAATCGTTGAGATTCTAAGACTATCTAAGAAAAGCAATTTTTCTTATCAGTAGCATGATTAAAACGAATTTGAAATGCTTGTTGTAATAAAAGCTTTCTAAATAAAGTGATATATTATTATTTGTGGCTTAAACATTAAAAATCCTGATGTATTTCTGTAAACAGCTTCCGTTATGACTACATTTTATTAAAGTTTCTTTTCTTTCTTTTTTTTTTTTACATTTACGTTCAGTTTTTGATATGACTAACTACTGTTGCCATGTAATGCAAAAATATTTATTTATTTATTTCCTCTTTGTACGTTTTTTTTCCTTCCTCCATGATCCAACTGACTGTCAATTCTTAGCAGCATCAATCATCGAGCTTCTTAGACTCCCTCACTCCGTCAAATAGTTGGTGATTGTTTAAAAGTCCATCTGTCTTCTTGGGGGGAAGTCGAACAAAGCTGGGGGCGTGACGTGAATATTTATTTATCTTTTTGCTTTTTTATCGTCTACAAGAACGTGATTTACGTGATACTTATCTTCTATTATATATTTTGATGAGTGGTTTTATCTGCCGTTTTCTGACCATGACACTTTAATGAAAAGTGTTTCGTTCCCTAACGTGATGGAAATATGCAAGAGATTGTACAATAGAACCGACGCCGCAAACGGAATGGATTTGAATTCAAAATTAACGAATCCGCAGCAACCCCAGTGCCTCAAAGAAGAATACAATTGTGAATGTTAAACTAACCTTTAGGCAGAGTAAAATTAAATATTTACAGCGAAATTATCAAGAACTTGAGAGTGTGGCTTCAGACAGAATAATATACAGGTTACGCACTAAAAGGTTACGTGGTAAAATTTTGAGTGAGCGAATATACAGCGACTAAATTACGGTAGCTAGAACTGTCGTTGATCATACTCTTTTGTTTGAGGGTTTCCTTTTATCTGTGGTTTCTAATGGTTTCTTTCAGAACGTTTTAGACTTAGAAATATCCATTTCAAAAAAAAAAAAAAAATCTAAAAACATAAAAGCGAATAATACAAATTGTTCATAAACGAGAATTCATAAAAATAAATTTTATGCTGAGTATTTTATGATACATTTAAATAAATGTCTGTTGTGTAATAATAAAAATCTATATGAAATAAAAATAATTTGCTGCCATTAACCATTAGTTAATGCAATATTTATGTTTGAAGGACTTTCATCTTTCAAAAATGAATTAAAAAAGATATTGTATTTCAGAACAAATTAAGAACTGTAACCTTAGCTTAATGACTTGAAAATGCTAACTTTCATGGAAAAATAATTGTATTTAAATATATGAATCAGAAAAAGAATGTCTATATCCGTATCAAAAGCTACTAAACGGGGAATCGAAGAACTTCTGTTTTATTTGTTGCCTAAAAATGCATATTTACATGATAAGTTTGGTAGGAATCAAGGTATTTAAAATTGTATAAACTGCTATTGCGTAACTACTTTCTACTGAATATGAATATAGAGATTTTTGAGAACGATTAGCGGACGAGAGTAGCAGTGCTACCCTGTTTCGGACAAATTAAAAGTCGTTGTATTAGGTGCATCTGGTTTGCATATGCGAATAAATATACTGCGATTCTTTATGTAAATAAACTAAACTGTTAAAACGCTGTATTTTTTTTCAGTTTTGTCTTGTTTCCCATTCGAATGAAAACGCATTCGTTTTAAATACTTATTTTTTAATATTCAGCCATCATCTAGCTCTATATTGAAACAAAACCAGCTTGACATGGATAAACTAAATTATTCTGTTCTTGGACGAATTAACTGTTGTACACTACCTATTACATAGAGCAGCAATGATTCAGTATTTATCCTTCACAGCATTGCATGATTTCAGTTTGAACTACGCTCGTAATAAAATCCCATCACAATCACCCTTGCTTGTTTATCATTGTTCCAAGGCTTCCGTAAACGTCAAAAAAGCCGCCCTAGGTGAGATATATCTGTGGCGTTATGGCAGATGTTGATATGTCCGAAAAATTCAGTTTTATGTTTTAAGTTGATATGTTCCACTTAAAATTGGTTCTTTAATGTGGCAAAAGCTGATATGTAGAATTTTGAAATAATAATAAGTTATTCGTATTGGCAAGTTCTGTTATGTATGGAAGAATTTTTTCTCAACCCTTCCCCAAAATTCTTGTCCCTAATTGAAAATTTTCATTCAATACCAGCCTTATGCTTCAGGTTGAATATTAGTGTTAACTAAAGACTATTTGTATTGAAAAACTTAATTGGGCAATTTTATATCTCACAACAAAAGTTACTTTCTTAATTTGCCGAAAACATGAAAAAATGACGTATCAACATCTGTCATAACGCCACAGATATGTCACCCTCTATTTCTTGCAATGTATAGCATTTTGTGTGACCCGTAGATGGGGTCAAATTTTTCAGGGTGTCCTTAAAAGGTCAAAGTTTTTTTTTCAGACACAAAGTGTAATTACGATATAATGGTAGATTCTACATCATTTCCTTCAAATATATGATCACACTCAACAAAACTGTTTGTTCTGAAAAAATATTGAGCAATTTTTTTAAAAATCTCATATTTTACTGTTACTAAGGAAGATTCATTAAATTTTCAATGTCAGTTTAAAGGGGGAAAAATGTTAACCACCTTCCGTTAGCAACTTACCTTCAGTTGTCTTCATTAGCAAAGAGCGTGGTGAAAACTTTGCATCTTCATCAAGAAAAATTGGACTTAAGTAAAAATTAATATGTTATTGTTCAAGATTATGGCAAGGAGAACAGATTATCAGTCATTCTTTACATTCAATCCTAAACTACAGGAACTTTGAAAAGCTAAACTGGAGCTATAATTGTTGCATTAATCTAGATCCTTGAGGAACCGTGAGGAACCGGCCAGTGGCAGTTAAAAGCATCAATAATAAACTTATGTTTGCCGTCATTTACCTTGCTTCCGTTATTTTAACTTCTAAGTTGACTTTATTTCCTAAAGTCAACTATTATCCACGGCCTTTTTTCTACCAAGTTGCATTTAATTAACGTTTAAACATAGTTTATAGAAAAATTCACGTATTGTGATAAATTTTGCGTTTTTGTTGAAAAGAAAATACCTATGACTAAGTTTGTATTTAGGTTATTTTTTAAACTCTTTAAAGCAGGAAGCTCTTTATGACAGGAAGATACCTCGATATTTCTTCCGATTTTTCTTCGTCTTTCTCATAATGGGAAATGGGGTGGCGTCTTAAGAAATAAAAAAAAAACACCCTGAAAAAGGCCAGCCCTTCGGTGTCATCTGTAAACAACACATCTAAAACTTAAGTAAAAACTAGAATGAAAATCACATTTATCTCTCTATATATAAAACAGTTCCGTGACTGACTGACTTACAGATAACGCACAGACCAAACCGCTGGACCGAAAGGGCTGAAATTTTGCATGGTGATTCTTCTTATAGTGCAGGAGTGCACTAAGAAAGATTTTTGAAAATTCTTCTTAGATTTTTAAAAAATTAAATTTTTAAGCTGTTTTTGTAACATTTTTTAAAGTTTGCATTTAAAACAATAATCTGAGGGTTAAAAAATTTATATCACAAGAAAAATCATAAAAATTCCTTTAAAATGAAATCTTTTTCGAATCTTTACCTTCATTTTCTGATTTTTGGTGAATTTTTAACTTTTATTTTTAGAATTAAATTTATTAAATGCTGATAACGTGGTTTCTTTTCTTTTTGTGATACTTTACACATTTTAAATGTATAATTTAAAATTAATTTTGCGTCACGTGCATAAAAACGAAATAAATTGACAAAAAGCATTGAAATACAGTAAAAGATAAAATTTAACTACTAGACTAATTGAGATGGAAGTTTTTAAGAATGTAATTCAATATAGTATGTTTCATGGATATTAAAATTACAAATTAATTGCACACATTGACCGGTGTATTTAATTTGATTATTTTCTTCTACATTATTTTGTCTATAAAAATATCCGTTACATTTTTTATAAATAAATACATACATACATATATATATATATATATATATATATATATATATATATATATATATATATATATATATATATATTTATGTATTTATTTATTTATTTGGTATTAATTGTATAGATTGACCGTTGTATTTAATTTGAATCTACTCGGTAACGAAGCACGGGTATTCAGCTAGTAAAGTTAGGAAAGGATAAATCTTGATCGTTAAAGTATGTCCTCTGCTTTATATAATAATAAAATAGTAGATTAATATCGTTAAATAGTTGAAGAAGAATCACAAAGCTTCAGAATGGAAGAGAAAATTAGGATACTTTTTTTGTGATAATTTCTGTTTACGTTTCTGCCAAAGTGTTCAAAAATAGTCCACAGTTCGATATTTCATACAGAAATAAGGAATCTTTGAGAAAGAAAAAAATAATAGCAAAAATCATAACAAGGCCTGCTGACGCCTAGCATAAGCTTATCATTGTTTTCCAAAGAAACCCACTCTCAACAAAATTAAAACATGACTGATGTCTGTTATTAATAACTCCTCTGCGACTTAGATAAAAGCCAGAATAAAAAGTATATTAATAAGCCATAGGCCAGATATCTCTTGACCGCTTAAATGTCCATCTGTCTTCTGTCATGAGAGGTTACAAGGAAGGGAGGATAACAAAGAAGAATTGAATAGAATGTTTTTCCCGCTATCATTCAGCCACTAGAGCAAGAAAGAGAAAAATCGATTGAGATACAGGGCGGGAATAACACTGGGTTCGATTTTCGTGGGAGGCCTTCCCTAATTAAATCAGTGGCAAACAAAGAAGGTTTTAATAAAGAAGTTCAATTAATGGAATAACCTTTTCATTATCTTTAGATTTGTATTGAAGACTGCGTCCAACGGAACGGGGCTTTCTTGTTCTGTTTTCACTGTGAGCGAAAGACTGGGATTATTTTGCTAATTAGTTAGTCTGTAACTGCAATATTTCATGCTCCAAATGAAGATAGAATTAATGATAATTTGAAAAGGAATATAGATGGAGGATTTGTGGGACTCCGGGAAGCTTTACATTTGAATTATAAAAAAAATGAATTTAATTCAGAGAAATCCGAATATCTTCAGTGTTTAATTTTCTATGTTTGGCTCAGTCTGGAAAATTTTTCTCTCCAAAATTAACGTACACTTTATGATGTTTGGAAGACATTTTCAGTAAACCTTAATGTTATATAATCTCTCTCTCTCTCTCTCTATATATATATATATATATATATATATATATATATATATTATATAACATTAACATAAATAATTTTACATTTAAAATGTGCACATACACACACACAGATATATATATATATATATATATATATATATATATATGCACGTTTTAAATATATAGTTTTAAAATTATATACATAAATATTTTTCAATATTCATCTATATGTATAATTTTAAATGTCCTTTCGCTACGGAAACTGTTTACGTAAGGTGAATAAGCAAATAAAATGTTTTCTGGAATTATCTTCTCGTTTTGAAAGGATTTCGTTAAAATGGAAACTTTTCCTCTCGAAAATTAACGTACGCTTACGACAGATGCTGTTTGAAAAGATATGTTTTCACAAGATTTAATTGTTTGTATATATTTATTGTTTTCTTTATTTGAGAATGAGCAACGTTCATAAATAAATGTCATTTGTCATTCTAACCTTACCTCAGTGATTTTGAATATTTACATCATAGATAACAATTTAAAAGTAGAATAATTTACTTTTAGTCCTAGAAAATATTTTTAAGTAGTTAAACTTCATACCAATTTCTAATACTTTGGGAAGTTAGGAATATTCAGCTTCACATCTTAGCAATTTGATTTAACTGAACAGTTTTATGTTTTCTTATAGTGCCAATCAGGTTTCAGAGGTTGATCGGTCATACTTCACTACAAGCTGTTATGACTGAATTTCTCTACTGCCAACTCAACAACATTTCTTGTCAACTTAACTCGGTTTGTGTATCTGTTGATAAGCAAATCATGGCCACAGTATACCTAATCCAACTGTCAGCAATACACTCTTCTTTGGCTGTTCTCTCTGAAAGGGATTTTTTTTCTCATTTTTAAACTAAATATTATTCGTACTCTCATCAAAAGATTTCCCTTTTTCATCTTAGGGGAAGGTGATGTGAGGCAAAAGAGTATTGCGGAGGGTGAACACGAACAGGGTGAACACGAACAGAAACTGATTGATTAGCAACTAAAGGCTATTTAAGGATGTATTTTCCTAATGGAAACTAACTCTCATAATTATCAGGAATTGATTACTTTTTTTATAAAGCAAGATTTTATGCAACTATAGTCAAACGCAGTGACGAAGGAAGTTATCTGCTTCTCCTGTCGTCAGTGTTACCTAAATATATGTATTCGGCCAAAAAGCTAGGTTTTACAGATCACACCAGATACGATAAGTCGAAAAATATTTTATTTAAATAAATATGAGTGAGCATTTTCCGTGGTAAATCTGTTTGTAACTCCGTTTTCATTAACGCAAAGTAATGAATACGGAGGTAAGTTCTTACACCCCACGCACAAACACTCTAATCTGAAGATATGAAACTACTCTGAGTAATAACCGTAACACACAGCTTCTTAAAATACACAATAAAAAATAAAAATGGCTTCTAGTTACGGGCGTATAAATATATTTCTTCAACAAACTGGGTAACCTGTTAGGTTCAATTACCTCGAAGGACAATCCTAAAATGCGACGAACATTGGACTATTTGATAGAAATACGGGAAACAAGACAAATGTACAGAAGAAAGTCATGGAAGTCGTCGACAGAAGGAGAAATAGGATAAGGGTTCTCTCATTAGAGAACGGAGAAAATGAAATTTATAGCCTCAAGTCCACGCAAATGGACACACTCGAAAACAAATACAGTTATTCATATTCAGCATGCTTCATATGCAATTAATGCTCTCTCTAATGTCTTTATGGGGCAATCATAAATGAGAGAATTAAAGATGAGAGATCATAAAGAGAAATCCGAAGTTATTTAGTTAATATCCTCCTGTAACTATCATTTGATTAAAGCGTTGTGATTATATACTTGGATCATACGTAGTAAGCTAAACGGATCTTACGTATGTAAAAAGCTGAATTACTGACTTCTATTTCAAAGAAATCCAGGCGGAATTTCTTTCTAAGCGGAAGATCCATCTGTTCAGTCCAGTTGATTTTGCCATCGTTAATCACAGCAGAGGTGACCTTGAAGATAATGAATAACAATGCGATGAAATGAAACTTCGGATTCTGCAATTAGATGGAGCTACCGAAAGTTATTAGCAAGAAACTTGAATAATTAGCGGTAGCATGTCATCGCTCTTAGAGTGGCAACGAAGTACAATTAATGCGGTTTTCTGCTATAAAGATACGGTTAGCTTATGCTGAACTCAGAATTGGTTGTTTCATGTTTGATCCTCGGTTAAATGCCTAAATGTCGATCGACATTCATTACTAGATTCTACAATATGTTTTTACTTGGAGAAAACAGAAACTTCGAGTAGCTATATCATTCACGTTACAAATACTTAGCTTAATACTCAAATCATTGGTATCTGTACGCTTTTAGGGCAAGCTCGAATTGCAATGAAGGCAATAATCTGCAATAAAGATATAATTAATTTACCTTATATTGAAAGCAGGATCGGTTGTCTGACGACTTATCCTCGACAAATTTCTCATGGTTCATGAACAGTCATTATTAAATTATGTAGTATATAGAGAGATTTTTTTTTGAAGAAAACAGAACTTCTGGTAATAATTTCATTCTCGATACAAGTACTTAGCTGGAGGCTTGAAAAATTTGCATCAGTACGACATAATCTCGCTACAGTGATATAATCCCAGCAGGGGTAACCTTGAAGATAATGAATAACACTAGCTATAAAATGAAACTTCGGTTGCTACAATCAGATGAAGCGACCAATAGATATTAGTATGAAACTTGAATAATTTGCTGTAGAATGTCATTGCTTTTAGAACGGGCTCGAAATACAATTAATGTGGTAATCTGCTATAACGATGCAATTAATTTGCGATACAATTGCTTGTTGACAGCGGGATTGCTTGTCTGCCGACCGATCCTTGGCAAATTTCTCACGGTTGAGCATCAATTATTAATAAATCCTATAGCATATTTTTACTTGGTAGAAAACACGAACTTCGAGTCGTGATATCATTGTCGATACATGTTGACATCCCAATGCTAGGTCAGGTGATGGCCGAATGGCTAAGGCGCTGGCATTTGGTTCTGAACCTGTGAGTTCGAGTGTCACTGTTGGTTTGGATGGTTGTAACCGTTCCGAATCGGCTTTAAAATGTAGGTCCCAGTCTAATTAACCCTCGTGTAGCAAAAAGTTGACCGTAGCGCTCCGAACCAAACCATCCAAATGTTTTCAAATCGATATATGAAGACATCCAAAAAATTCTTTATTTCTGAATAATTTTTTACAGGGCATCAATTAGTTAATGTTTGTCAATACAAACTTAAATTTGTTTTTGAGAAAAATAAATTTAAATGAAAAATATTCTTACAAACATACATTTTGCATTTTAAGATCTCAATTTCAAATGCAGGAATCATAATTCAAAAGTAAGCATTTTTTAATTTATCTTTCTCACCACCTATCTTTCATCTGACATGGGAACTGAAGGTTCATTTTATAAGTCAATTGATGGCTTTAAAGTACATCATGAATCGAATAATAATTCAAATGGAATATCTAGCCGAAACCTGTTAAGAAAAATTATTTAATTTTTTTTTAAAGGATGTAATCTAGAAATGCTTTAATTTTGTTCCTCATATCAAACTTTCTATACTACACAAATGCATAAAAAATTGTCTTACACAATGGAACTTTTAGGAAAAGTTAATATTCCTCCAAGGTAATAAGGCAGTCACTAATCAAAAGTTTCTGTCAGCTTTATCGCTATTAATCTTCCTGAACTAGCCCTTTACCACACCATTCGTCATGGCGTAGAATAGAATCAAACAAAGCAACAAACGAAAAAAAATCCTTTCTCGTGAAATCCACTTGTCAGATCCCTGATGGCTGTAAACTGTTTATCTCACCATTCCGAACCGAAATAATCAATTTATATATCTGCAGATGTGAAAAACGATAAAAGCAATTGATACCATCATAGATATATAACCGTTTTCCAGCAGATCTCAAGAAGGAACTTTTCCAACTGACCTCTCTCTCTTTCTCACTTTTTTCTTGATTCTGTTTGTTTAGCTACCGATTTTTTTTCGTTCTCTCGGCCTGTAGATATATATTTCTTTTGTGTATTTTATTCTGTGGAACAGTCGTTCGAATACCAAGCGGAAAAACTCCAAACGACAGAAAGATTAATCGCTTTTTCACACATCAAAAAATAAAGTAAAAAAAAAACGAAAAAAGAGATGAAGCAAGTGGGAGAAAAAAAAAAAAGAGAGACTAACTTGGAATACTTTTTCTCCGTTTCTGGCAAGAGTGAGAATTGCATTGGAGAGGAGAGTGAAAATCAGCTCACAATTCTTGTGCCAGCCACCGTAGCTCTTTTCTTTATTTCGAATTCTTTCATTTCGAAAAGATCCACTTCAGTTAGTGGGAAGTTTTGTTTTGTGTTCTTTTTTTTTTTTTGGCGGAGTTCTGGAAAGTTTTGTATTTGGAAGTGAATAACATAAGAGGAAATATAAAGTTTACGTCTGCTTATTGTGTTTATGGTTTGCCCGAAATGGTAATTTTGTATTCACATCATAAAATGCATTGGTCGTTTTTTTTTTTCCCCGAAGATTTATTACTTTGGAAATACTTACTAATGCATGGAAAAGATAGGGCCAAGGGATAAAAATATTTTCACTAGAAACATATTTCTAAAGTTATAATTTTATGAATTAAAGAGAAAATTTTATAAATAAGTTAAGTGGATAGTATATATGAAGAGTAATATGATCTTTAGAAATGAAATGTCCTTGCTTAGCATGAGCTGTTTTCAGACCTAAAGGTATATATATATATATATATATATATATATATATATGTGTGTGTGTGTGTGTGTGTGTGTGTGTGTGTGTGTGTATGTGTATGTATGTATGTATATATATATATATATATATATATATATAGGGTGATCGTAAACTAGGTCGACAAAGTAAGAGGGGTGGTAGTACTCATCAAAACGAACAATATTTACAACGGAACCTAAAGCCTCATTCCCCTCAATCTGTCAGAAAAGCATAGATTTCAAAGCATAGATTCCAAATTATAAGTTGCACAATCTTATTCAGATCAGAGAAAGACCCCTCTACTACCCCTTGTAAACACCAGAAGAGATTTTTAGTGAACGTCTGGGCAGGTATTGTTGATGATTAGCTGGTGGGACCGTATCTCTTGCCAGAACGTTTCACGGGCGCAACGTACATTGTTTTCATGGAGCAAGTGCTTCCTGGTACCTTGCAAGCTCTTCCGCTCACCACACAGAGGGACATGCAATCTATGCATGATAGAGCCCCACCACACTTTAGCATCACGGCTCGCCACTTTCTGAATGCCACATATCCTGGACGGTGGATTAGACGTCAGGGATCTGTGGCTTGGCCTCCACGCTCACCGGACCTAAATCTATTACACTTCTTTGGGGGACACGTGAAATCATTGGTGTACACGAGACACCTATGGATTCAGTGGAAGATCTCGTCGCGAGAATCGTGGTTGCAGCAGACAAAATTAACACGACACCAGGAGTGTACGTGAGGGTGGGACAGACTTTCATTGGTGGGTGACAACTGTTTAGCGACATCCTTGGACGCCAGTTTGAGCATCTAAACAGTTTATTTTTGTACAAATTCACATATTTTAAATTATTAATCTCATGCGTCCCTAATTTCCATAACCACTGAAAATTGTAGATCGGCATTTTTTTACGTATTATTTTACTTTCCGTAAAATTTTTTGTAGTCTTTAAAACCCGGAAATACTTTGTATGATATACGGAGACAAAACACGCAAACTGAAGCTGTCAGAAAAACTCAGAAAATAAGAACACCTTATTAATGAGGATAGACCAAACATTTGCTTATAATTGAAATGCAAAGTTCGCCAGCCATGCATTCACTGATCATATCTTATCTGTATAGGACAAATTGCTTCCAAGCAAGGAATTTTTGACAACTTCCTGTGAAACAATGGTATATCCTAAAACTTTCTCAATATTCGGCATAGTAAAGTCACAGTCTACTTCTCGTATCAGAGATACATATCTACCAAACGTTATGAAAAAAAATGGGAGGCAATTTATTGATATAAACTAAAATCTCTTAAAGAAAAGAACATATTGTTTAAACAGTTTAGCTTTTTCATAAGGCATTCCAACGAAATTTTTAAATCATGAGTTAAGGCCCCTTCACATTGCACCCGGAGCGTTGCGTTACTTTATTACGCTGGCTTCGAGATTGTTGACATGCCCTGTGATTGGTTTACCACGTCACGTGGTCAATGAATCGAGCTCTATGATTGCTTAATATTTTTAACGCTGACACTACGTAACGCTCGGAATTCAGTGTGAACAGGTCGTTCATTTTAATTACGTTTTGATAAACATAATTAAAACAATGCAATTAGTATTATCAATAATAATTAGAGCAATTATCATTTAAAATGACTACTTTAAAAATAATCATAATTATTGTTTACAGTTAGCATTTTAGTTTTTATTATTACAGTTTTAAGCCTTTTATTTTAGAAACTTAATGCCATCATCCTTTTAGAATTTGAGAAACAGAAATTGTCCATACCTAGATGGAATAAATACTATTGGCCATTGAGTGTTATTTCCCCAAAAATTGGTATTTTATAAACCAGATTTTTCGATGATAAATTAATGATAAGATTATTGATATTTTCTTAACATCGGAGATCCAAGTGGTTTCACGATATCATGGTTACGTTGTGACAATTTTACACCGTATATTATACGTTAATTTGATTTTCTCCTCTATTTCTGGAATAGTATAACGAACTGACAGACAACTTAGAAATTGAGAGATGACTATTTGATATTAATTTTATAAAACATATCACCTGTTACATATTTCAACAATTTTAAGGATATTTTATATATTGGTATTTAATAGCATAAGTCCAGTTTAGGGCATTAAATTTTGAAAAAATCAATTAAAAATAATAAAAATCATCAGACATTAATTCATCTACCTTGGAGATGAATCTTGAGCTTAAATAACTTCATACACAGTAACTGGAACCGCTACATTGTTTATATCTATGAAAATAAACTCAGTAATTGCTGGCTTCATTAGAGCTTTTAGTTATGTAAAATTCCTTTTACAATTTCAATTATCTGCGGTTTTAAATAATTTGAATAAAAATTTTAATAGTTTGAATAAAGGGCATTAGTTTGTTTTCAATCAGACCAGTAGGATGTGAATTTTAATTTCTGACAATTTTGACTTTTTACAGCTATGAAAAGTATACAAATTTGTGGATCTTTAATAAATCTTTATAAATCTTTATGAAGATCTTCTTTAATAAATCTTTATAAGATTTTTAGATACAAAAATTCTGCTTATCCGTATAATTAATAAACGATATTCATAAACAATAATCAGGCCCAGTTAATTAATAGATTGTTGTGTAATTTATAAATTCTACGTGATTTTAAACATAAAATAGAGCTTTATCATTGAAAGAAGGTAAAAATAACTGAATTTAGTATTACCTGGGGAGGTTTCTATAATAAACAAGAATTTACAAAAATTTTGTTGTTATTCTTTGCCTACTAGATCAGCACAATAAGGAAATATGTGTAAACAGGACTTTAAAAAATTCATAACTATACCTATCACCAAGTCTATTATGATAACGTTTGTTTGTTGTTAACTGATAAACGAATATAATAATTGAATCTATAATTCTAATAATTCAATAATGAATAATAATAATCAATTATTATTCATTATTGAATAATAATTCATTATAATTCAGTAATAATAATTCTATGATTTCATGATCCATCTGTAAGAAATTTCATACATTCATAAGAATAAATTTTTCAAACATAATAAAAATAATTTCTCTCATTTAAAACTTTGAAATTTTAAAAGAAAAATCTGCAAAACTATTAAACTGAAGAATCCAGTAGTATCGTTAATCGATGATCTCTTGAGATAAATATTTTAAATTTATTCTTGCTTTATCACACTTGATACAAAATATATCTTGTATAAAAAAATTGAGAATATATTTAAAGAGAAACAATCTGCATAATTACTATAATCTTTTAAAAGATTTGTTTCCAAATCAGCCATGTCAGGTACAGTTTAAACACACAAAAAAGTTTAAAAAAGAAGCGAATTTAAATTCGCTTTTACATATCTTTTATTTTTATTACTGAAATTTCAGATTAATTCATAGATTATCTATGATTACTGTGTTGTGTCACGATGAAAGAAAGGTATTTGGAATAATTTTTTTTTCGCTGATATGGAAAGCAAGTATCCATAGAATTGTTCTCGCAAGGCGGTTCAATTTCAGTTTTTTTTTTTTTATCTTCTTTTCAAAGGTGAAAAAAAAAGAAGGAGAGTGATATATCAAACAAAAGTTACAGAAATATTTTACGGGTCTATTTCAAACCTAAAGATTGCAGTTTTTACTTGCAATTATAAAAGAAAATGAATAAATAAAAAAAATAGTTACAGTACCACACGAATGGGGATTTACTTGAAGGAAAAAAAAATCAAAGAGCCGTAAGCAAAGACGAGCCTGAATGTGAACAAAACAAAGCAAAAATAACCGGCTGCCTAATAAGAAATGAAGTGAAGAGAATAGTTGGAGGCGTGGCTATTCTTGCGATCGGATACTGATGAGCAAAAAAAGAGGAACTATAACAATAACAATAAAAAAAATCATACGGAAGAGAAAGCTGCAGAAAAAAAAACACAAAGCAAACTTGCAAAAACATAACAAAGAAAAATATAAGTACGCGAAAAAGAGGGTTAGACTGAGTACAGACTCATTTATCAATGTCAGAGGGAAGGAGAAACTTCAGTAGATCCGCGGACTCCCCCCCATCTCCGGATCACTACGGATCCCATAAAATGCCAGTGACATCTGCTGTGGGGTATCCGCACCTCGAACTGAAGACCTCCCTTCCCTCCCTGTGCCGTACCTCAAGCCAGTGCTTCGTCATCGTTTGCACAAATACAGAGAATGTGCTTTTTCCCCCTTTCATGTGTTGCTCCAGAGCTTTTTCCTCCCAACAGACAACTGTATCTGTTCATCCCAACCACCCTTCTCTGTGATTCGGGAGTTCAGTTTTGCCATGACGGTTACAGATTGCGATTTAAAAGTGTCGCCAAAGGAAAGTTTTGATTCCTGAAGAGTCGCCAAGGGTTGGGAGGATTGGCATTTTTCTTTGGTTGTTTGCAAATAAAAGTAAATAATGCTTTACTTTAAAAATATAATGACTGAAACGTTTAGAATTAAGAAGATAATTGTTTGTGCATCCAGGGAGAAACCCTTTATGAAAACTTGTATTTAAAATGTTATGGTGTCTAAACTAAATATAAGTTTTTGGATGTTAGGAGAGTCAGTAGGAGTAGCTTAAAAATAATTTTTCATTTATTGTATTTCTTTAGCTCAACTAATGTAATTTCGAAGACTATTCAGATTTATATATCACGACTCCCAAAATATGCGAGCGTAATGATACGCCATAATGAGATGGAAGTTTTTAAACCTGAAGCAGCCTCTAGTATACTCGTACATCAATGAACTGATCTGAAAAGATAAATTGTGGAGTACAGTTAAGGGAAAATTAATGTTGTACTACAGTGGCATTCTTATGTTTATAGATGATTCAAAGGGAATTAATTAAAAATTAAAAATTTAATGCAGTTCTTGAAACAGTGATGATAGTTCTTCAGTTTTTCAAAAGATTTGATGGTGGTGATTCCCATGCAAAAAGTGCAACAGTGCAGAAACTTTGTCTAGTCAATAATACTTTCAGCTTTTGGTTGAGTAAAGAGTGCTTTATGTATGTTCGAAGTTATTTTGCCAGTGAGATGAGCGTTCTGATTTTCCAACTGCAATTATTTGCTCTATTTAAGCAAAATTCCGCTTCATTCTTGATTCTTTACATGCCATTCAGGGCATTTGTAGCGATTTATTCTCGTATTAAATCGGCACTTTTATTATGCCCTTAGAATTATGTCATTCTGAAGAACTGTACGAAATCTTGTAAACATGATAGATGCTAGAAACAAGATGTTGTTTCTAGCATCTATCATGTTCTAATGTGTATGAACCAGAGTGTCAGTAATGACCTTGGTGAACCTCATGTCTTCGGGTAAAAGTTTCATGCAATTGTGCTACTGTGTTTCCATGAAAGACATACAGAAATGCTGATCTTAGGATTTATTGTATGGTCTATGGATTTTCTCTTTCAAACTGTTATTATCTCTTTATAAACTTTAGAAAATTGATATTTAGATATAAACATCTATATTTTCCGTCTTGGTACAGTTTAGAGCTTCTACCAAGATTTCTAAAGAAACAGTATTAAGCCATATCCAAAACTGCTTGTGAAGTATAAACAAAATCTCTAGTACGTATCTTTCCGAACGTACTAAAGATTTTATAAAGCAGTCAATATCCCATTCAGCGTTTCTCGAGTTACTATTACCTACCGATACGATACCTATCAATATTGATATCCTTTCCATTTGCATATTTTAAAAATATGTGGCGCTAATTATGCTTTAGTAAAAAAGTAGTATGACCCATAAAAACTGATTTCTAATGGATGGTTGCGCCTCTGGTTTATTTTCGAATGTCCAAGATGTAACGCTTAAAAGAGTCAAAATGGAGTTTTCAAGACGTTCAAGCTTTTTTTTCTTGGGCAAAAACTGTAGGCAAATGATGGTCGCTAGAGAAAATTTTTGCCCATTAGTTACTTAAATACAGGATGTGACAAAATAGACTCCCGCATCTTTGAAGGCCACTGGTAAAGGGATGACGGGGGTAAGGCGGCATGGGGGGTGGTAACAGTTTGGGAGGATTTTCTAGTTGTCAGTAGACACCATAAGTGGGTCCGGTCAGCATCGCGGTTTCATTAGCGAGGCCTTCTTTAAAAACAACGATTCTGTAGCCGCGACACAAAGAGCTTTTAGGGCGTGCTTCGGGCTCTATGCAACTGATGCTATACCGGATTTAAAAACAATCCTTTCATGGCTTACAAACATGAGAGCAAGTGGATCTAAAAACTAAACTAAAAACTAATCTCATGGCGAAACAGTCCACTGTGGACCAAGGCCGACGGTGCCCATCTCTGCTTTCTTGACCGTGGGCTTGGGGTGCCATACAGCATAAGTCTCATTCAGGTGGTCAACCTGATTTGGGACCCCCAGAGTTTAGTTCCCAGGCATGCTTGGTTCTCATTTTATCGACCCACTCAAGGGATGAAAGGCTGAGTCGACCTTGCCCAGTCGCAGGATCGAACCCTGGACCTGTGGTATGGCAGCTTGACGCTTTTAACCACTACGCCACTGGGCGTTCTTTCTAAAAGAAGCAAGGGGTCACCCTCGGAGCATTAGAACACCTGAAAATGTTCCACAAGTCCGAAAGTTCCCAATTCATGAAGAAGTTGCCGCCGTTGTCCCAAAGGTGACCAACAGAGTGATGAAAAACTTTAGAAAATGGCTTTTGCAGTGCATAACAACTAACGGGAAGCACTGAAGTGATGTTGTTTCAAAACCTAGTGGCAAAAAAAACTAGATTGTTAGTACTTTTTAAAAATATAAAGATTTTTCCTGTAAATTGTTTCGTTCATTTTTTATTACCCTTTGAAATGCGGGAGTCCATTTTGCCGCACCCTGTATACTAACTATAAGTGACCCTTAATTATGCTTTCCAAAATCCTCTCTAGTTTATGGTATAGGCTCCAAAATATTTACATAAACGGAAGAAAACTAGAAGTTTTTTTATTACAAATTTTAAAATTTTATAAAAACGAATTAAATTTCTTAAACATTTTTTTTTCTGGTAGGCTCACATAAAAAAATATATATATAAATATATTTTTCAAAAATTTTTCTTTTGTCGCCAAGGGAGCGATAAACATTTGCATCGCGGTAAATGAATTCTAGGATATATTTCAAGGATTCATCGTACAGACTCATTCAAATCGAACATCCAAGAAAGTTTTGTTGACAGAAGAAAGAAAAAAAAAACAGTAAAGAAGTTTAAAAAAATCAAAACTTTAACAACAAAAAATTGACGCGGAGGAGGGAGCGATGAGGATAAATGCGAACAAAAGTCAGAGGTTCCGACTCAAAAGGAATTCGGAAGAATTTTTTCCTCTTAATATTGTTCAGTACGTGGATTGATTGCTTAAATATTCTTTTCTTTTGTCTTGAATAGGTTCTAAAGGATAGATTCTGTTTTATAATGTGACGTATTATATTTCTACAGGATTCTTAAAGTGAAGTAGCTTGGTCTCGTAGATGTACATTTTTAATTGTAAATTAAGGGGTATTTTTACAAGCCTGAATAGAAATTTTTATAGGTGATAAATAAGTGCCATATTTTTCTTTTAAAAGAAATTGGGATAAATTTTTAAAAGACTTTGCGAGAAATTCGTGGTTTAGCTGAATGGGAACAATTGTTCTTTAATTCCGTGAATTTCTTGACAGGAAAGAAAGATTGGGTTAAGCGAAGTTAATTCGACTCCCTAATTAGATAGCTGAAGCTTTGCAGCACACCATAACCAAATTTTAACGTTATTCGAGAACATAGATGAATAAGTTTCCCTTTATCCGATATCAGTACTTATCTCCATTTTTAATATCCCATTATAGCTGTATATTCTCTAGGATATCAGAAACAACTGTATTAATTCTGCAGTATAATAAATAAATTTTCACTTACCACTCATAGTTGAAGAAAATATTCGGAAACGAAATTACATTTATCTCTTTATAGGAACTACCGGTTGTAAATGCAAAGTAAAAAGCACAAAATCTGTAAAATCAAATTCTAATCTATGTCCTTTGTAAGGATCTTGGAGAGATATGAATCCTTTACCAAAATTTAAGTCCTCTGTTCATTATTCGAAAGTATTAACCAAAAACATTGCTCTCTAGTAACATACCTACCACCTAGCGACAAGCAAACAACCTTGTTTCTCTAAAGACTGATAACTAGTGCTAATCCAAGATGAAATAATTCTTGTTCGTGTATTTTGGGAAACTTTATGGTGATAAACTTTCTCTTGATTCTTCATTAGGATCAATAGATATTGTGCACCTTCCTAGCCGACCTCAAGAGGAGAGTATATGTAGTTTATGGGATCAAAAATAAAGTCAAGTGTTTTCAAATCCAGAGCAAATAATTTTTTGTATTAATAGCAGTTGTTAGTAACAATATTGGTCTGTCTAAACAATCTACAAAGGTATGTCCTGTAGTGGCACAATATTATATTTTATACCAAGAAATCCTTTCAGTGCAATGTAGCAACATAATATAACACTGCGAAGTGCAGGTTCTTACATGGTGATTAAGTAGTTTTGATACAATCTTGCTTCTGTATTTTCAGTATATACACTGTAAAAATTAAATGATGTTTCAGGGTGTAATGTTTCTGGGCAGCGAATTTACTTGTTTAGGGTATCCCATATTTGTATGTTAAACATGCTTTCGTACCCTTCTAATTATACTTCCATTTTTGTAATATACCTATAACAGCATGCATGTGCTGATACTAAATCATCCAGACAGTTTACCGATATATATATATATATATATATATATATATATATATATATATATATATATATATATATATATATATATATATATATATATATATATATATATATAATATAGTTGAAAGAGAAAAACCAGTATGAGCACTAAAGCTACTACAGCCATGAACCAAAAACATGAAAAGATAAGATTGAAAGAGGTTTTTGACAATATCTAATCATCAGCGGTGTCAATACTGTCTAAAAACCTAATGAACTGTTTCAGATAAGTATGATCTATACAACAAACAAACAGACACCGTACAGTCCATGAAAAACAGTAGAATTGAATTTAGAGTTACTTAACCATAGAACACCAAGACTGGCGCTAGACAGAGTGGAAGTTAAGAATAAGTAACAGTAAGATGACTGACGTCACAAAACTTGCAACCATGGAGATTATGGAAAAACACAGAAACTGACCTACTATGGATACTGTGTTTTAGGACTATTAATCCTTTATTAATTTAGTTTTTTATTATTATTACTAAGAGTAATTTATCTTATTTTTGTTTTTACTTTAGATTTTAATTTAATTTTTTTATATTTTATTTTTAGTAGTTATTTTTTCTAATTTTACTTATTATTATGATTTACTTATTAATTGCAACAGAACAAACTATTCATTAAAACTAAAACAACCAATTAAGTGTTTGGATAGACTTACGGGGTAATAATTACGTGTTAGCACAGCTATCAAGTCTAAAATATGCTTATTTCTATTGTCTTTAGAACATAGCCTATTTATACGAACTAACTGATTTACAATAATGTTATTAAAAACAGATTTATGTAAACAGGTTAGGTAATTTTGAAATTTAACAATATTAAAATTATAATCAGATCTTTTGTCGTACAAGTCAAAAGTAAATTTGCTTTGAGAATTTAATTTAATGTTAATATCTAAAAAAGTTTACATTAATATTATCTTGGCTACTTTTAATTAGTTCCAGATTAGGAGGGTAAAAATTTAAGTCCATATGATTATTACTTTTATTAATTACTATTATATCATCTATATACCTAAATATATTGTAATTGCAATTATCTATATTATTAATTTCAAAATAATGTAAGTATAAATTAGCTAGCATACTTGAAGCATTTCCACCTTGTGGTACACCTTTGGTCTGTAAGTATATACTATTATTATGAACTATGTAATTATGTTTAGTTACAAAATCTAGGAGCCTATTGAAACGAGTAAGATTAATTTCATTGCCTAAGTATTGAATATTATTTTGTACTAACTTTATGATTATTCTATTTAAATCAATTATATTCATGTTATTAAATAAGTCTTTAAAATCATAAGTTACTACTGTTTTACAATTATCTAATGTTTGTAGTTTTCTAATTAGACTATAGCTATTATCAATTATACTACAAACACCAGAAGTTATAGTTTTATAGATTAATTTAAGGTAATTTAATAATATTACACTTGCTTTAGTAGCATAAGTGTTGTGACCACAGGTTACTGCTCTAAAAGCAATAGGTGTTTTATGAAATTTAGGAACTAAAGTAATATATGGAAAGAGATAGTTGTTTGATGATATACCTAGTAGTTTATATTTTGCTATAATTTTCTTAATAATAATACTAGTAGTTTCTTTTAAAGGCTGAAAAAGATCACTATTTTCTAGCTGTTTTTTTAAACTTAAGGCAAAATATTTTTTACAAATAATTGCATAGTTGTTGGCTGCTTTATCTACATAAGTGATTATAAAATATTCTTGTAATTTTGTTATACCATCTTTCAAGTGTTTATAGGAATTATTAATAAAATTGTTGTAATTGGGAAGTTTAGAATGTACTAGCTTAAGCAAATTAAATTTCCATTGGTATTATATATATATATATATATATATATATATATATATATATATATATATATATATATATATATATATATATATATATGTGTATGTATGTATGTATCAATCAGCGAATGCATACTGTTTTAGGTATATTACAAAAATGGAGCTAGAAGGGAAGGAAAGCATGTTTAAGATACAAATATGGGATAATAGGGTAAACTGTCTGGATAATTTGGTATCAGCGTATGCAAGCAGTTTTAGGTATATTATAAAAATGGAAGTATGACTAGAAGGGTAGGAAAGCATGTTTAAGATACAAATATTGGATAATGGGGTAAATTTTCTGGATAATTTGGTATCAACGCATGCATGCTGTGCTAGTTATTACAAAAATGGAAGTATAACTAGAAGGGTAGGAAAGCATGTTTAAGATACAAATATGGGATAATGGGGTAAACTATCTGGACGATTTGATATCAGCGCATGCATGCTGTTTTAGGTTTTTACAAAAATGGAAGTATAACTAGAAGGGTACGAAAGCATGTTTAAGATACATATATGGGATACCGAAAACAGGTAAATTCGCTACCCATAAATATAACACTCTGAAACAGCACTTTAGTTTTACAGTGTATATTTCATTTTGAGAAAGGTACTTAATACATTTTGCTAGTATGGAGAAATTTATAAAGAAACACGGAGAAATTACCATAATTTTCAGATAACTTAAAATGATTGTTAACTTTTACCCTAAAAAGCCTATAACAATTCTTCCAAAAAAGAGGATTTGCATAAGTAGCTTGAATTTCCAATATATTTCATCAATGTGAATGAAGCATAAAATTTCTTTCGAAATAATTTTGAAAAACAGCAAAAATCTCATTGTAATTACTCTCTTCGCTTTCGAAATGAATATAGTCTCCTTTTTTTCTGTCGAAACGTCCATTATTTCTAGCCCCATCCAGTTCCGAATGGCGCTAAAGCATTCCATCTACGATCCATTTCGAATCTTCCGAACTTAATGACACAAGACAAAAGTTCCTCACAGTGGCCGTTCGAACAAAACGACTCTTAGTCACCCCTCCGTTCCTCTTACTGAAGTCGCGGAGTATCCCGTAGTAATTCATTGCAGTGTCTGCAAACCGTGACAAAGTACCGAATATTACGAGAATGGGAAAAGTATAACAATAATCATAAGAAGCGATACGTGAAAGATATTTTGCAATTTTAATGTTGGATAGACGTCATGTTTTAGCGATCTTTATGGGGCATATTCGTAACGGAATTTGAATTGCATTCTGTGACAGGAATAAGGGAGAATAATGGAGGATACGCCTAGAGAACAACTGCTCTGGTGTTTGGAACAGTTTATATCGTTTTCTGGGATAAGGTTTCAACTTTCGGTTGCCTTTTAGGTGTTAAACATTATTTTCTGATTCAAGCTTACTGAAAGAATTCCTCAAAAGAGAACCTGGCATGCTGGCTGTCATTAAGTTGGCGCCATAAATTAATATCCTTTAACAGATGTCGTATTTGATAGACGTTAAGAATTTTGTTTCCTTTTCTTTAATGATAATTTGCCGACCAAAAAGAAAAGTATAAAAAAAAAAAAATTTGGTTTAAAATAATGTATGATACCGTAGCTTCCTTTGTATTTTTATAGACGCTCATGAAGTTCTACGCCAACGGTCGCGGTGGCCTGGTTGGCAAAGGCATCGAGCCAGTAATCTGAATGTTGCGGTTTCGATGCAGGTCGCAGACAAAAATCCATCGCCGTGTTCACTAATGGTGGCCGGTGCACGTTAAATATGCCGTGGCTGCAATGTCCTCCAAGTTCTCAAATTTACCTCTGGAGGTGCGGGGTCAAGTGTTCCGGTCTCGTCACTTGACTCGGTTCTAAATTACGGGACCGGCTTGTAGAGGGTAATGCTGGCCACTTATACGGTACCCCCTTAAATGAATGGCCAGCAGTCTCGCCCTTTACTGAGAACAAATGGTGTCATAGACAATCTTCCGGTCAATTGTTATAAATAAATAAATAGTTCTACATGATATTCATGGTCGTAGAATCTACTTAAAATTGTGTGGGTAAAAATGGTAGTCTAAATCTTTAGGAGTAAGTAGCATTTTTCGCCAACGGGACAGGTACTTGTCCCGAGGACTTACTCCTCGATATTTTTTCGGCTATTTGCGAGAGCACCATATAGGTGTACCAGAATAGCTTTCGATAAGGGGACAGCTAAAGAGCGTCCCTACTTTGGGTGGGAATCGTATCAAGGACAATACTGTGGAATCGCGGGACCCTATCCACCATACACTGTTAACGGAGGTAAAAGTACGAAAACGACTTGAGGAAGGAGATAGATATGTGACTTATTTAAGATTTCGTCCAGTAAAATTTCCTCTTATATGAGCATCTTATATTAGTAGGGCTTGTAATAAGGTGCAAAATAAAAACATGATAGAGGAAAAACTTGCATTAGTCCAAAAATAAAAAGTGGAACTCTTTTATTTTTTTTTAAGCAGAGACACTTGTCGTAAAACATTCGCCTATACTAGGCCACAGTTTACTTTCCATTTGAGTATGGGGCCCCCACATAGCGGAAAGCATTGATCCCTATGAAGGGACGACACAATCGGAGGTATTTTTTGTGGAGCGACGCTGGGATTCGATCCGAGCACCCTCAGAACCACAAACCAGCGAGCTGCACCACAGGGCCGCCACAAGCCCGATATTATGAACTAGTAAATCGAGGATCTACTATATATAATATTTATTGACTTATTTAAACCTGAAAAAGTGAAGGATATTTTTAAATTATTAATGGGACGTTCATCAAGTACTCTCTCTAACTCTAATTACCTTCGTAATATAAAAAATAAGAAAGAAAAACTGTGTTAATATTTGCTGTTCTGGTGCGTTTATTTAGGCTTTCTCGAGGTATTATTTTTCCTCCCGATACAAAATCATAAACATCACATATCGAACAGATGAAATTCAATGGTATAAGACAAAAATGTCCATTACAACATTCGAATCTCCGCTTGCCCCCAGAACGTTCTCCCTATCGTTGGAGCTATTATCCGTGACACAGTCTCGGGAATTATAGAAGTGGGTAAGGAAGTATAAAAATAATCGTAACAGAAGAAATATAGAGGCTCTTTCGGGAGTTTTATGTATTATGCTAGTGGGTATTTGCTGGGGGAGGGGAAATAAAAAATTGCTCAAGCGGGAGAGTGTGTTTGTGGGACTGTATATGAGAAATAAGGGTCGAGAAAGGTCTGAGGCAGTCAGCTGTCGCTTGTTGATTATGACGTCACCTTTGTCATTATTCCGTGAAAGTGATTTTTGTGTACTTTAACCTACTAAAATGCTTTAAAAAGAAGAACTATTAATACCGATATATATACTCTGAAAACTGCAGAAAAATATCCAAAATATTCTGAATAAGGATATTACGAAAAAAACCGAAGAGGTTTTACTTAAAAAATTATTTTTCCAACTGTGATTGAAGAGTATTAAAAATATAACAAAAATATATAGATTCATAAGGTATACATATATAGGTAAAATTAATTCAGGAAATTCACAGGTAATTGAGATATAGCTACCCTACGCCTAAAACTGTGTCAGTTTTTGGTTTTACTGTCGATTATCTTCTCAAAATTTAGAATATTTGTACACACACTCGTAAAAGCTGTTAGGAACTAATGAACTTGCATATCGATGGAACAACTGATGCGAAATTTACTGGATGAAACCAAGTTACATAAATCAGCAATCGTCGAATAGTGATAACTGTCTAATGCAGTTACAGAATGTTATGGACGTAATAATTTACTCCTTATTAGTATGCTGCAGCACATGCACATTTATGATAGTATAACTAACACACACACACACACACACACACACACATATATATATATATATATATATATATATATATATATATATATATATATATATATATATATATATTATATATATATATATATATATATATATATATATATATATATATATATTATATATATATATATATATATATTATATATATATATATATATATATATATATATATATATATATATATATATATATATATATATATATATATAATTTAAAATCAACCATTCAATGATGAAAATTTGCATTCTGACAGAAACTTATATCCCCTGTGCCCTATTCTTTACTTTCGTTAAAAATTCTTTTGAGTTTCATTTCTATACCATAGTTGAACAGTGTCGCTTTGCCATCTTGCACGACTTATTCGACTTTTTCCTGACAAAGGCCGGGCGATGGCCGAGTGGCTAGGGTGCTGGCCTTCGATACCGGAATCTGTGGGTTTGAGTACCACAGTTGACATGGATGTTTGCAGCCGTTCGGCATCGGCTTTAAGCAGTATGTCCCGGTCTAATTATCCCTCGTGTAGCAAAAAATGACCGTAGCGCTCCAAAACCAAACCTCTTCCTGACAAAAAAAAAAGAAGATATTAATATCATCATTTTTATTACATAATCGGAAAAAAAAATTCTTTCAGTCAAACCTAACACCACACGTCACTAATTTTATAACTGCATCTCGCAAGTCTTTCAATAAACTCAATGAAGTCATTTTTTGTTCCTTTATTCCCTCTTCAACCCTTACCGCTAGATGTTAGAACTTCCCCGAAAAAAAAAGTTATTTCACTTTATTTACTTACCTACAAAAATGTATTCTAGCGGGCTTTTATTGTTTTTTATTCTCGAATGCGCAGCCGTTTTATACAGCTGTCGGCCTCCTTTTATAGCTGGCACAGAAGGCAATAATAAAAACGGAGTGGCATTTCGTTTTTAAATCAAAAACTATATTTCCAGAAGTATGGCAATGTTGCGACTGCTAAATATATGGTGAAGGAGAGCTGTATATTTCGTTTTTGAGTTCCGTCGGAGTCATAAAAATTCGTAAGAATTGAGTATATATATTTCGAGTATATATATATTGTGTGAGGGCGAAACAAAATTCGAGATTCTGGAATTCGCGTTTTTTTATTATTATTTATACAGTTCATGATGTTATGTGGAACAGTAATATTTACTCTTTGAAATTATTATTTTTATCGCTGTTTATAGTTAATAAATTTTCTTATTTACTTTGGTCGGCTGAGCAAAATATTATGCAATTTCTCCGGTTTTATGCATATAGACAAATATTTCACGATTTCGTTCAAATTCGCACTTTAGTTTTGAACTAAAAAAATAGATTAGACATATATTTTTATTGTCATAAACAAACTACTGAAATTCAGCGTTATATTATATACACGCTGTTAACAAATGAACTTGCATCTCGATGGAAAAACTAAAAAGATCGGTGCGAAAGTTACTCGATGACCCCAAGATACATGAAGCTGCAATCGCCAAATAAGTCAGTTACGGAACTATATATATAAAACAGTTCCGTAACTGACTGACTGACTGACTGACTCACTGACAGACAACGCACAGGCCAAACCGCTGGACCTAAAGGGATAAAATTTTTCATGGCGATTCTTCTTATGGTGTAGGGGTGCACTAAGAAAGATTTGTGAAAAATTCTTCTTAGATTTTTTAAATTGAATTTTTAAGCTGTTTTTGTAACTTTTTTTAAGTTTGCATTAAAAATAATAATTTGAGGGTTATAAAATTTATATCACGAGAAAGATCATAAAAATTCCTTTAAAATGAAATCTTTTTCGAACCTTTACCTCAATTTTCTGAGTTTTGGTGAATTTTTAAAGATTAATTTTTAGAATTTAATTTATTAAATGCTGATCACGGGATTTCTTTTTCTGGGACTTTAAATAAATTTATCGTCACGTGCATAACAACTAAATTCACAAAAAATATTTTTTTCTTTCTAATGCAGCAGACGATTGGATATTATCCAAAAAAAAATTTCCCTTACGATTTATATATATATATATATATATATATATATATATATATATATATATATATATATCTATAAAGGAAGAAGTCCTGACTTATATATATATACATACACGTATCAACGCCCAGCAAAAACTATTGGAGATACAAATATCAAATTTTAGGAGCTTATTACTTTTGTGCTGAAGGCGTCATTTAAGAAGCGATTTTTCAAAATTCGCCCCCCAAGGGGGGGTGGGGGGCAAAACGTGTTTTTTACATATTCCTTTATATCTCAAAGAAGAAAATTGATATCCATAAGATTCTTGCTTTAAAATGTAGGAAACATGAATACCTAAAAAACCAATTTCAGGATTTTTAAAATTCGTCTCCTAAGGGGGAGAGGGGGGGGTAAACGTGTTCTTACGTGTTTTATCTATATATATAAAGGAATCAACACCCAGCAAAAACTATTGGAGTTACAGATATCAAATTTTAGGAGCTTATTACTTTTGTGCTGAAGGCGTCATTTAAGAAGCGATTTTTCAAAATTCACCCCCCAAGGGGGGGAGGGGGGCAAAGCGTGTTTTTTACATATTCCTTTATATCTCAAAGAAGAAAATTTATATCCATAAGATTCTTGCTTTAAAATGTAGGAAACATGAATACCTAAAAAACAATTTCAGGATTTTTTAAAATTCGTCTCCCAAGGGGGAGAGGGGGGGGGCTAAACGTGTTCTTACGTGTTTTATCTATATATAAAAAGGAATCAACACCCAGCAAAAACTATTGGAGTTACAGATATCAAATTTTAAGAGCTTATTACTTTTGTGCTGAAGGCGTCATTTAAGAAGCGATTTTTCAAAAATCGTCCCCCAAGGGGGGGGAGGGGGGCAAAACGTGTCTTTTACATATTCTTTCGTATCTCAAAGAAGGAAATTGATGTCCATAAGATTCTTACTTTAAAATGTAAGGAACACGAATACCTTAAATCCAATTTCAGGATTTTTTAAAATTTGGCCCCAGGGGACGGGAAGGGGGGCTTAACGTGTTTTTCACGTATTCCTTCATATCTCAAAGAAAGAAACAGATATCCATAAGATTCTTGCTTTAAAATGTAAGGAACACGAATACATTAAAACCAATTTCAGGATTTTCAAAATTCGGCCCCACGGGGGGGGGGGGGGGCAAAACGTATTTTTTACATATTACCTCATATCTCAAAGAAAGAAACAGATATCCATAAGATTCTTGCTTTAAAATGTAAGGAATATGAATACCTAAAAACCAATTTAAGGATTTTTCAAAATTCGGCCCCCAAGGGGGTTAGGGGGGCTAAACGTGTTTTTTACATATTCCGTCATATCTCAAAGAAGGAAACAGATATCCATAAGATTCTTGATTTAAAATGTAAGAAACACGATTAAATGTAACAAACACGATCAATGTCACGATTTTTCGACATTCGCTTTAGATTTTGAAAAAATTGCTAGAAACAATCCAATAATTTATATTTCCTATATATCACCATTTTGAACACCAAATTGGTGGTAGGAGAAAAGAGAGAGATCAACCGTAATTAAATGAAGTGTGGCAAAGGTGTGTGTGTGTGAATTGTATATATTTCGGTTGTTAGTACGTATACATCTAAAGCTCAGGTTAACTCCATTCATTTTTATTATCCTGGGCAACGTCAGGTAATTCTTTGTTTATGAAACCGGCGATTTTCACAAGGGTTTACGGGGAAGCCCTCAAACTCCTCGAAGGGCCGGGATCCAGTGGGTTATCAAAATTGAAAGAAACATTTTAATGCTGACATTAGCATGGGGGGGGGGTTATTATAATATGCTGATGGGATGATGACCAGTGGAGAGGGGTATAGATTGCCATAAAATACAAATATACATATCATACAAGTAAGCTTTATTAAGGGTTCACCCGTGCAACGCCGGGTATATAAAGCTAGTATATATATATAGATAGATAGATATATATTTTACATCAATTGTATACATTGATCATCGCATTTATTATAAATATATATATATTTATTTTTTGGCATAAATTGCATACGTTGACCGTTGTATTTAATTTGAATGTACTCCGTAGCGAAGCGCGGGTTTTCAGCTAGTATATATATATATATATATATATATATATTACATCAATTGTATACATTGATCGTCGCATTTATTATAAATATAAATATTTATTTTTTTTGGCATTAATTGCCTACATTGACAGTTGTATTTAATTTGAATGTACTCCGTAGCGAAGCGCGGGTTTTCATCTAGTATCTGTATAAGGCAGTTACCAGAATGTAATGGACGTGATATCCGTATGGAATAGGTCTATTGCGTGTGATATCTATATAAATAAAAGAAAAACTTTTCCTGTTGGCCGGTCGGGGAGCAAGTCCGGGTAGACCGCTTCAGGTATGGCATCCGTTATGAAATTCGGCCATATTTGAAAATGTCGAAATCGATGAATTTTTTTATGAAAGTACATAAATGTTACATATTTGTAAAGAGCTTTAAAAACTGATAATTTTATCTGGGTACACTTATTCTGATACTTTAATAGTTTTAGAGATATCTCAACTCTAAATGCATACTCCACCGATACAAAACGTAACTGCCAGGTTTTAAAAGTTAAAATCGATGTATTTTTTTTGAAGAAAGTACATAAATTTTACATATTAAGAAAGAGCTGTAAAAGCTGATAATTTTTGCTGCGTACACTTATTCTGTTACTTTAATATTTTTAGAGATATTTCAATTCTAAATGCATACTCCACCGAACAAAATGTAACCGCCATGTTTTACGATGTAAACACAGCGTGATTCTCACTAAAAAATGAATCACTGAAAAGAAATGTTTCATCGTGTGTCTAGTTTTTAATTAAATTTCTATTTTTCATACTTTTAATTCAAACTTTTTAATCATAAATAGACCATTTGAAGATGTACTGATTTTTGGGGATTTTTTGGCAATTAAAAGTGAAAACAAATTTAATTTCAAGTGAACTGTGATTCGAGTGTCAAGTCATTCGATAGCTAGGCAAATGCCGAGCATAGACGGGCTTCGCCCGGCTAGTGTGTAAATAAATCAAAATATCAGGCTATCACTTCAACCATAGGTTAATATTGAGGTGAACGAATCCAATAGGGTTAGTAAACAGCAGCTTTAAGCAGAGGAATAAATCTGAAAATATTGAAAATGTATGTTAATATTACACTGACATAAATATGTTATATGTACCAGAAGTGTGTTGCTTTTATTCATGAATATTTCTCATAATTCACGCATAAAGCTTTAATATTGTCACGTTAAATGTGATTTTTATGCACTTCTCTTATACTTGTGGAGTGTAATGAATTCAAGGCACGAATGTTTAACTATTTCTTTTTTTTTCATTTTTCTGTCACAGTTTTATACCAGAAACGCCTGAAGAAAGAGAAAAGGAGCAGGAGGCGTTTCCAAGAACAGCTAGAACAGGAGGTAAAAAAGCGAGCGCAGTACGAAGAAGCGCTCAGGAACACCTCAGCAGACACTATCAGACTACTCAACGGTAAGCTTCCACCATTTCTTTTGGACCCTATGTTTTTCCATCGTTTTTTAGTCCCAAATCTAAAATTTATCATAACTTTGTCTAATCATCAGGCAGTAATGGTTTTCTTATGTCACATTATACTTGCATACTTTTCTTATCTAACTTTTTTCTCTATGTATCAATCTGTATATTTATATTTGATTTATCTATGTGTATAACTGATCCTCCTCTCTTTTCCCTTATATATATATATATATATATATATATATATATATATATATACATAACAACATAAAAGTTATATATATATACAAAAAAAAACATAAAAGTTTTTGATTGCAAATTTTAAAATTTTATTATAAAAAAGACTTAAATTTCTTTTTTTCTCGTAGGCTCACACACACACACACACACACACATATATATATATATATATATATATATATATATACATGTTCTGTTGAGTTGTGACTTATGCCCCTTGACCGACAGTATGTTGTCGTTTTTAAGTCCATAACGGCTAATGGGCGAAGTGATACGGCTCCGGTTTTTAATAGCACCCCAAGGGTTGGAGTCCGACTTGGCTAAAAGACAGGTCCCGTAATTCTGAATCGAGTCACGTGACGAGACCGGGACACTTGAACCCGCAGAAGTAAATTCGAGAACTTGGAGGACATTGCAGCCACAACAGATATTTCGTACACTATCCGCCATTAGTGTACGCGGTAGTGGATTTGTCGGCGACCGGCATCGAACCAGAGACGTTCAGATTACTGGCTCGCTGCTGCCTTTGCCAACCGGGCGACCGCGTCCTTATATATATACATACACAAAGCCAATTTAAATATGGAGTATAAATGGGGAAAGTAAATAATTATAGATTTCTTTGCAGGCATGTGTACAAAGAAATCGCTCGAGTATCATTAAATGCTTGACAGTTTAGTCTAACACTGTTAATGAGGAAAAAAAGTTAAACAGAATTTTTAAAATTAAAAGTCAAACGCTCTACACCATGCAGGGATTACCCCCCCCCCCCCCAAAAAAAAATAAATAAATAAAATAAAAAAATATTAGAAAAATTGAAGTTTTGTTCAAACAAATATTTGCCAAGAAAAATAATATATAAAAAAGATGCTCATCTTAGTTAAGATAAACTACTGATAATGACCAAAGGAAATCAGAGAAGTAAATACTACAGTGTGGGACAATAACTATTGTTCAAAACTTAGACTTTTGTGATCTGTTAAATTTTACAAGTAGAACAAAAAATGCAAGATTGAAAGAAAGTTGCAAAATTATCGTAGTAAAACTGTGATTAAACGTGTAATGTACAAGCATATTATCATGAAGAGTTCATTTTGAAACTGAAACATTAAAAAGTAACACATGCTTTCTAATACTCGATTGAAATTCTTTAGATTAAATTCCTCGTTATATAGATTAAAGTAAAGTGGCAAATGCTGTTTATATATAGAAGAGTTTTTATATAGAAAATTCGTAAAAATTTGCGTAAAAATATTCATAAAAGACTCACATTCATTTTAATAATTATAAACTAAGCATAATTATTAATGCATAAATTAATTGATATTTTGTATAGTTTAAATTTTAAATTTTCTATAAGACGTACAAAAGAATCATCTTTGCTGTTTATTAATATTCAAAACACTTACATTGAACAGTTCAATAACTTATGAATGTCAATAATTTTTTATTTATGCAAAACTGAAAAATTTATCAGGCAAATTCTGAAGAATTTTTTTTTAACTAATCGGAACGTATAGTTTATTACAGAAACCACATAAAAAAATTGGTGAAATTTAAATTTTAACAATTAAAATCAAATCATATTAGCCGTTTTAAATCGTCCTGTTATGGATGTATGTGATGAATAAATCTCTTCTCAACCCGAAAAAATCATAAAATCTTAAATTATCACATTCTGCGTTCCGGTTGATTGAAGATATCAAGAATTATTTACACACACTTTGAAAATTTCTCAAATTTTATTTTTCCTGCACCTCGAAATAGGTGATTGTTATGAGTGCGTAAATTTCACGTAAAATGTATCGAAATTTCGCAGAAAAAAAATTACAATATATAAAATTTCGTGTTTATTCGCAAATATATATATATATATATATATATATATATATATATATATATATATATATATATATTCAAAAATTTTGCATTTACTATAAGAAATCACAATTTTACTTACTTAGTTAGGTAAGTATTAAAATTCGTAATTAAAAGCTAACATTGTAGTAGTCGCCACACTCTCTTCCTTAAGTCTTTAGCAATAAGCAATAAGCAAATTTCGAGAGTGAAATCTCTCAGCCAAAGACCGTGGA
>OU015498.1:74798318-74950818 GCA_907164885.2 Dolomedes plantarius
TTCTCTTTCACATACTAAGCATATTCGGAAAAATTTTTAAGATTGTAGTATTGCATTAAACATTAAAAAAGATGATAAAAACTTAACTTATGAAAAAAAATATGTATTATACTTTTTTTTTATAAAATATTCTTTCTTACAAACGAAGCCACTTTAGAAATCTGAAATGATTATTTCTTGCTCAATGTTTCAAAAATTAATAATTATTTCTTCTTAATTTAATTATAAGCATCCCTTAGAAACAAAAAGACGAAAGGTGATAAAAAATTAGCAAATCAGAAATTCAATATGAGTATATTTTAATTCAGAATTTTTTCTTTTTTTTCATGACCGTTAACATTCGATTTTCTTGATACTTTCGATATTTTTTCATGAAATATTAACAAAACAATCACGTTTTGTTTCCATGTACAAATAATAAATTAATATTCAACCGGAGGTTAGAGTTAAAAAAAAAGGCCTCATATTTTTCTTCATCGCGTTTAAAACGAATATGAAATATTTTCCGCTTCATCGACTTTTTTTATACTTTCCCACAAATTGTGCAATAAAGATATTGTTTTGGAAGTAACTTGAACTCTTAAAACGCATGTAGTTTTTTTATATTTTTTTTCAGAAAACAGATGTTTAAATGTCAGTTTTTGTTTCATTTTGCAGCACCACACAAAACAACTGCCTCAGAAGAAACCAAAAGAACAATAAAACTTTTTCGTTTGCGATAAATAGCGAAAAAAAGTTAATTAGAAAACGAATATTTTTACGGGAACCTTTTTCGCTGTATATTTTTTCCCCCTCTTGAAATTTTTTTAAATTTTATTTTTTCCTTTCTTTCATTACATTTGCATCTCCCTTTTTTTCATTTTTAGAAAGTTTCAAAGCGTTACATTTAACAAGATAAATTAATTCCCGTAATCTGGCATGCGGACGTGTGAACAGCTCAACTCAGCTCGGCCATTCGTAAAAAGTTCTCATTCCGCCATTTCTTCGCCAATCTTCACATAAGCATCCCAAAGAAAGAGGGAACAAAAAAAAAACCTCCATAAAAACGAGACAATGCGCTGTAAAATATTTTTTAACGATGTGTTTAATTGCGAGTGGCCTGTTTTCCCTGCTGACAGATGATTATATAATCCCCGTATCCCTCATGCTTGATTTTTAGGAGCCTCGCCGCTAATACCTTATTAAAATGAGAGAAACTACGGTTTGGTTGTGAATGATGTGGCATTTTCTAGTGCAATAAAAAATAAGAAGTGAGCTTATTATGTTTGTATGCCCTCATTTTTTTTCTCACCCATAAAATTAGAGACGATAAATAATTGATTTGGGCAGAAAGAGATACCAACTGCATTTCTTTTGCACAAAAATTGAAACTGTCACCGCGAAATAAAAAGGCTTGCTTTTTTTGTGCCTTCCTTTTTCTTTCACAACTAGTTCCTAGATTAACCAGACATGTCAAAGGTCTGAAATCGAGCAAAATTTGAGCATATAATATGAACCATCTGGCAAGATTTTTAGCTGCAACCAGTTGACGTTGCGTATCTCTCAGCAAACATTATACCTTTTAAAGAAAGTGTGCGCAACCCAAAAAAATTTCGTGTTACATGTGAAGTTGTGAATTTTTGGAGGTTGTATGAATTTCAGTCCTTTCATCTTTCAAAACACTGAAAAATAGGAAATCAGGAAATAGCCATCTTTCTATAATAAAATGTTATTACTAGGTGGCTTTTCTTTTGCACAAAAATTGAAACTGTCATCGCAAAATAAAAAGGCTCGCATTTTTTGTGCTTCGCAATTTCTTTCACCACTAATTCCTAGATTAACCATACATGTCAAAGGTCTGAAATCGAGCAAAATTTGAGCCATCTATGAACCATCTGGTGAGGTTTTTAGCTATAACCAGTTGACGTCACGTATCTCTCAACAAACATTATGCCTTTTACAGAAAGTGTGCACAACCCCCCAAAAAAATCGTGTTACATGTGAGGTTTTGTGAATTTTTGGAAGTTGTATGAATTTTGGTTCGTTCATCTTTCAAAACACTGAAAAATAGGAAATTATGAAATGACCATCTTTCTATAATAAAATGGTATTACTAGGTGGCATTTCTTTTGGACAAATTTGAAACTGTCACCGCAAAATAAAAAGGCTTGCATTTTTTTTTGTGCCTCGCAATTTCTTTCACTACTAGTTTCTAGATTAACCAGACATGTCAAAGGCCTGAAATCGAGCAAAATTTGAGCATATATGAACCATCTGGCAAGATTTTTAGCTGTAACCAGTTGATGTTGCGTATCTCTCAGCAAACATTATGCCTTCTAAAGAAAGTGTGCGCAATCCAAAAAAATTTCGTGTTACGTGTGAGGTTGTGAATTTTCGGAGGTGATATGAATTTCGGTTCTTTCATCTTTGAAAACACTGAAAAATAGGTTATCAGGAAATGCCCATTTTTCTATAAAAAAATGGTATTACTTAGTGAAAATTTAATCTAAAAATGCGCAATAAAAAATACGAAGTGAGCTTATTTTTTTTGTATGTCTTCATTTTTTCCTACGCATAAAATTAGAGACGATAAATAATTGATTTGGGAAGAAAGATATACCAACTGAATTCCTTTTGCCCCAAATTTGACACTGTCACCGCGAAATAAAATGGCTGGCATATTTTTGTACCTCACAATTTCTTTCTCTGGATTATCAGAGATGTCAAAGAGCTGAAATCGAATAAAATTCGGATATATATTAACCATCTGGATGGATTTTTAGTGTAACGAAGTTGACGTTGCAGATCTCTCAGCAAACATTATGCCTTTTAAAGAAAGTGTTTAATATTTCTTTTAAAGTGTGCGCAACCCACAAAAATTTCGTGTTACATGCAAAGTTGTAAAGTTCTGGTAATACTTCGAGAAATTTTTTTTCCACCCATAAAATTAGAGAGGATAAATAATTGATTACAAAAATTGAGGCTGTCACTGCGAAATTAAAAAAAAAAACTCGCATTTTTTGTACCTCACAATTTTTTTCACTGATAGTTCCTAGATTATCGAAGATGTCAAAAGTCTAAAACTGAGTAAAATATGCGCTTATATGAACCATCTGGAGAGATTTTTCGTGTAACCAGTTTGAAGTTGCAGATCTATCAGAAAACATTATGCCTTTAAAGAAAGTGTGCGCAACCCATAAAAAATTCGTGTTAGATACGAAGTTGTGAAATTTTGGATATTGTAAGAATTTTGATCATTTGGTCTTTCGGAACATAGAAAATCAGGAAAATCAAGAAGTAACCATCATCGTAAAAGGAAATGGCATAACTTACTAAAAAATAAATCTAAAAATGTTGTATTTTTTTTATCAAAATTTATACACATAATTGATAAAAGATATATTTATTTTGCTTTTAAATAGATCAGAATTATTTTTCATTTTCTGAAATTATAGAGATAGTTATCTGTAAAAGGTATGTCAGCATTCGTCTGTGTAAAATACTTAATATTCTGAAATAAATTGTATCACATGTCTTTTGATAAGTAATTCATTCTCCAAGAGGTGAATTTATATAAATTTTGTGCCAATATTATTTTTTGCGTAGAACAATGCAAGTTGAGAGAACAGTAGTTCAGATATCTTTTCAATTAAACTTCTCTAAATGATAAAAAGTAGCCAAGATATGCCAATTTAAATAGTTTGTCATTTATTTTCGAGACTTTTTAAAATGCCATAGTTTAACTGGATTTATATGATAATTTTTCCACTTGAAGACACCCTAATTGTCATGCTTATTGTCTCAAAAGACACTTTCTGCTAAAACTGAACTAAATGATAGCTTTTTGTCTGTGTTTGTTCATATAAATGCATTTCCAATAAAAGACAGCTTTTTACTTCTTGCGAAACGGGTAGTCATATTTGGCTCCTTATCATTTTCATGAACTTCGCCACTTTCAGTTAATCCTAATGTTTAGGTTTACATGTAGTGGCAGCAATTCAGAAACAAATGCAAGACCTTATGAACACAAAAGACCGAATTATAAATTATTTCCCCTAACCCACTCTAATTTTCTCGTTCATTCCTTCCCTAGATATATTATTAAAAAACGGATAGAACGAAAATAATAGGAGAATTCTGAGCTTGGAGAATAATATTAATCTGATAGCTTAAGGCGACAATGGACCATGAAAACTTTCTTTTATTTATCAACCAAATGAAATTTTGTATACTTATACAGTGTTGTTTAGACATGAAAATTCTAAATAAAAAAATCAGAATGTAATTAAGATATTAAATAAAATCAGTTTGTTAATTACTCTATTTAAAAATGCTCCATGCGCATCAATTTTTGTCTCAGATATCTAATTTTCTTTCTTAAGCTAGCTTTATGTAGTTATAATGAAAGTTACTAGCAATATTTGATTTTCAGTCATATTTATAAAAACTAGAAAAAAAAAATCGATAAAATAGGTAATTTTATGCAAAATTTTACCAAAAAAGTTTTTTGATTGTAAAAATTTTAAGTTGTTTCAAAATAGAATAATGAATTTATTAGTAAGTTTTATTCTAGCATATATAAATAATCATTTTATGAAATTTTATGAAAATTCAAGAAAAATTAAGACGCATGAAACATTTTGAACTTACCGAAACGACATGAAAACTTGTTTTGAGAAAATAGCATTTAAAGTTTTAATTTGACAACAGATCCATTGTAACAGCCTTTTGAGAAAATTCTTATAACTCGGTTAATAATGATCGGATCAACATACTTTTTTTTAATTTAAAGCTGATGAGTTGGAGAATCATTTTCTGAAAGAAAAAAAAATCGTTTTGGGGACATATTTTTGTCATTCTGAAGGTCCATTGTCGCCTTAAGCTATCAAAAATTACTAATGTGGATGCTAGTGATTCAAACAACTAAATTTTAGAGCATTTTGCAAAAAAAAAAAAATACAAAATTAATTGTAGATGTAATTGATGGAAATTCGAGCCCCTTTAAACTTAAAGGAATTTTTTTATATTTTAACTATGGTATTGGGAAACGTATGTAGACTCTAAAAGTTACTTCTATCTTATACAAAACTAAAGAAAATGTTTCGTCAATAATTTATAATGTAGAAATTGCTATTTTTTAAAAAGAGTTTTGGAGTTAAAAACGATTTTAAGTTGATTATCTTAGCCAGTATGAAGAACAAAAGAAATTTTAAAGTACACCATATCTCAAGTTTTAGATATAATTGTAGTCTAAAGGCATAGTAGCATGTTTTTTTAATCGTTTGGCATTTAAATTAATATTATCATTAAAAGAAATTTTATCGTAAGGATTTCCATATTTCGAGATTTTAAACATTTTCTCTCGTAAATAATTCATAATCATGTTTTATTTACGTGAAATAATTAATAAAAACTTACAGTCTAAATTATATTTTATATCACTTATGAATTACATACAGTTTATTTTCGTTGCTCCTACATGACTATTAATCAAGTATTTAATTTAGAGCACGTTAAGCATCTAACCAAAGTGCTTTCTGTACTGCTTCTGTAAAATTGATCTGAAATATTTCGCTCATAATGTAAAAAAGATTTTTTTAGCTGAAAATATTTCACATTCATATTATTAATACATTAATATAAATTTATAAATTAATTCAATTTGTATATCAAAAGAAAATATGTGACTACTTTTTTCCGTTTTAGCCAAGATTTTACTGAATTTGTATTTATTATCAATCTTTGAATCTAACACGTCTTTATTAACATAAGTTGACACTTCATATTTTCGTTCCAAATTTTCAGCCAAGGGGAATTTTCCTCCCAGTACTTTTCAAATCCCTGATTAGGAACTGCATGTTTATAAATTCTCAATTTATTATGCATTTGGAAATAGATCCCTCAATGATTTTTTTTTAAATTCTTCCTGTTCAATTTTTTTCTATGACAGTTTTAACTTCTTAGCCATAGATATCAACATTAGACGGTAAACAAAAAAAAAATAAAGCGGAAAAATTTTGGATTTTAAAACCACATGCTTCTTATCTAAACGCAGAAAAAAATAAAGCGGAAAAATTTTGGATTTTAAAAGCACATGCTTCTTATCTAAACGCCTAACGTTATATCCAAATAATTTGCATTTGCTAATATTGGGTGAAAAATGTGTTGAGTGTTAAATTTCTCGCTGCTTAACATTAAAATTGATGATTTGCAATGTCAACTATGGCATCGCCATACACCCCAAATTTAAATATGAGTCCATCACTATTGAAATATAATGGAATATACACTGCTGGTATCGATATATGACTTTTCAGTCATCGATATGTGACTGTTCAACTGTATCGATGAACGCATATAGGTTTCACTGGCTTTTAAATAAAAGATCAGAGAATAAAAGATCTCTTATGAAATGAAAGTACTCCACTGTGATGCATATTGTTGTTTATTTTTGAAACAAAATTTTAAAAAGTTCAAAAAAGTTTCAGCCTTATAACTACATTAACTGTAGACAACTATTTCCCTCCCCGAAGGTTCCCAACCTTTTAACGTCTGCGGCACCCTTTGGAATGAGATTAGAATCTCAGGGCACCCTTGTTAGAATTTTAGTTCTTTTCAATTTTTTAAACCTTTAAATCAAAGCGCAATTTATATCAGGAGCATGTCAAATTTAAGTTCAAATAAATACTGTTTGTTCATACACTGAAAGATATAAGTAACAAACATCAGAGCAGAATATATTAACACAGTTGAAAAAATAGCAATGAAATTCAGTGTAGTATTTACACTAGAGGACTACTAATGGAATCTGAAGTAATAGTTTTGTTTTATTAATGTGAGACTTATGGGCTTAATAAGGCCTAATTTGAGCCTTATTAATGTGGTGCTTATAGAACAAATAATTGATATCAGTTAATATTTATTTTCAGAGGACCGTTTTAATATTTTTTTGTTTATCCTCAAAAACATCTCGCGGCACCCTCGGCAGTGGCGTAGCGAGCATAACTGTTACACGGGGCACAATACCTTTTTGGCACTGCCCCCCATGGTCTTGGGGACCAAATGGTCCAGTGGTCTTGGGGGCCATATGGCGCCCAGGGCATGATAGACCCTCTCCCCCTCCCCCCTACGCCGCTGACCCTCGGTTGGGAATTACTGGACAATATACACTGTTGGTATCGATATAGGACTTTTCAATTATCGGTATGTGACTTTTCAATTGTATCGATAAACACATATAGGTTTCCTTGGATTTTTCTGTGCTTTTAAATAAAAAGGGCCTGCTTTAGAGACTTATAAAATTAAAGCACTCCCTCTGTGATGCATATCGTTCTTCACGTTCGAAACAAACAAAAATAAATATTCCAAAATTATTTGATTTCAGTCTTAGAATTGTAGATTATCAACTGTAGATCTGTAGATTCAGTCATCTAACTGTAGATAAATATTGCCCTCTCCTTTCGTCAATTTTCTAATTCCTTGTACTACTCTCTGTTACCTCAGAATTATTGCTGCATCCTCTAAAAACCGAGTCCCAACACTCGCCAAATTCGAGCGCCAAGTCTTAAAAACTTCCCAAAACCCCAAACTCACTCTCTCTTTGCTAAGGCAACCTCAGTCCGTAATTGAATTTGTGAAATATAATGCGGCGACAATGCTGCGACATATGTCAACCTGCTCTTCAACTCTTGCTAAAAGTGAGCTAGTTGGTTTCTTCTTTCGTTTGTTCTTTTTCCTCTTTCTTTCTTTCAACTGCGTTTCTTACTTTTTTTTCCCCGCCGTGCTGGAAAAGGCGTCACACAAAACTAATCATGGCCTGCATAGGCAATAGGATTACACCGTTAAAAGCTCGCACGGTGACGCCAAATTAACTAGGTAAGATCGGATATTTAAAAATGAAACAAACAATTTTTAATTGGTTTGAAAGTAAATGGATTTTGAGACACGTAATGATTGGGAACGATGTCCCGAAAGAATAATAATAGTAGTAAAGAAAAAATATTTACCATATTAACAATTTTTCGAAAAATTTGTTAAAACGGGTGTACTTCATCTGCTAATGGATGGGATGTATTCCCGATCAAGAATTGCTTATTTTTCGACGCTGGAAAAAAAAAGGTGAGCAGAGGAAACTGAGAAATGTCGTTTACTGTCATCCTGGTGACAATGAGCGTTTTATTACTGAGAAAGTTGGATGGTGAAAAAAAGGCGGCAGGATATTACATGCCGATTTTGCTAATTTAGCCGACACTTTATAGTTTTTTTTTGTTTTGTAAAGAGTTCTATTGAAATTTAGGATGAAGTGTCGGTGGGCTATTTGCAACAGCCATTGTTTTTTTTCTATGTTATAAACTGAAAGCACTAAATGAATATTCATACTAATATCCTTAATTATATATAAATAATAAAGTTTAAAAGAGTAATACGGTAAATGTCAACAACCATAAACCATTCTGTACAACCCAGAAAAAATTATTGCTTCTTCTGATTAGTAGGTCTTTATTTCTTTCTGTGATAATTTGACGCCCATACACATACATTCATATATATATATATATATATATATATATATATATATATATATATATATATATATATGGATATATATATATATATATATGGAACAAACATATATATATATATATATATATATATATATATATATATATGGAACAAACATATATATATATATATATATATATATATATATATATATATATATATATATATATATATATATATATATATATATATATATATATATATATATATATATTATTTTTTAGATTAGTTTTAAAAAAAATGAGTGCCTTTAGCCTTTTTATTTCTATTTATCTTAAGGATTAGAATATTCAGACACATACCTTTTATTTAATAAATTCTTTTAGTGTAATCGATAAAAAGACAATTTATTTTATTATAACAATTTAGACTAGTTATTTTATTTTTACCGCTCTCGTTAAATCCTCTTGTTCACTGTCGCTGTTACTCATATATATATATATATATATATTGAATTCCTTAGTTTAATTTACTGTGTATGAATATGTTAATTGCGCTAATTAAATAGTACCAATATGCACGGAATATCAATTATGATTATGGGGATTTTCCTTTTGTGTTTTCTTGTTAATATTTTCACATAGATGCTCTTTCTTAGTACTATTAATGTACTGAGACTTTACATAATACTTTACAAAATACATACGATACGCTGAGATTAGATGTGCAAAATTTTTTAATTTATTTTTTTTGTGTGTAAATTCCGTTCGTAAATTTTTAACGTAAAATATAGTTGAGTAATTACATTTCAATCAGAGAAGCAAATATTTGATTCTGAGAGGATTTACATTCAAATAAAGATAGCTGTAAATAAAAATTACTTTTACACTGAAAAATATATATGAAATTATTAGGAAATTTTGTATAAAAAATTGTAGGTCACTTAGTTGTTCTAAACTTTTTCACTGGTGTTTCATAACATCAAAAAGTTGCGATAGATAACATCTGAAGCAGAAAAGGATTCTGAAATGATACACTGCGGTACGGTATGATTTTCTTTTCCTTTCTCCATTTTTATTAAGGTTAAGGTTCAGATACGGCGTGAAAAGGTCTGATGAATTGAAGAAAAGGTCAAAGATCATAATAAATTATAAATCACCTTAATAGGGAAAAAAATTAAACAAAACTTCATGTATAGAGCTTTTTCTTTATAGCATTTAATGATTTTCAAGAGTCTTTAGAAAGACAATGTAGACATGGCTGTACTTTTATCATCACTTCCATTGTAATTGATTAGTTTGCATTGTCTGCTGAATCTGTGTTTGTTGATTGTTTCGTTTATTTTCCATCCATTATTTTTTTTGGGATTGAATATGCAACTCATAATTATTCCATGTCATTTTCAGACACACTGACTCAGGAACTCGAGCGAGAGCGAAACTCCATAACTGAAAGTGAGAACAATCCCCATGGTAAGCGACCGAGTTAAATGAGGTAAAAAGATCTCTCGAGATACAAAAATTATTTTTTAAACTTTATTTCATGTAGTTGTTTTGTTCTGCTAAGGAGGTGCAATATGTTGCTAAAAGTATTCGAGTGGGAAGAGGGAAATTGCATATATTTCACAATATCAGTACATTATTTACCACTTTTGCCACAGACACTGCCTTGGCATTTCGTGGAATATTTTCTCATTGTATCCGGTTGTCTGCTTTTTCACATATCACCATTTCTCAAATAAATTTCGTCCCGACTATAGTCATGAGAATTTTCTACTTGTAGGCAGATTCGTCTCAAAGGTTAGTTGCTAAGAGAAGCTACGGTCATCTTTTGTATCACTAGAGCTAAACTGACCGGAACCTACAGCTTAAAACAGATTCTGAACTGTTAAAAACACCCAGGCTTCCTCCAGAACGTCCAAAGGTTTTTCATAAGATTGAGATTTGTATTTCGAGCAAGCTAACTGTTTACTGTCCAAACCGGGCTTTGGCAGATATCGTAGTGAGACAATGGCAGTTGAAAGAGGCAAGAGTCTGTACAGAAGTACTACGACATCGAAGGCAATGTGCAGTCCCCAAGCAGGTTAATATAGGTTCATATTTCAGAGCACTATAATTTATGGGCGCTGTTCTTTATGGATTCATCTTCAGCGCTGTTTTTGATGGATTCATCTTCAGCAGAAGTATTTTAATCACGAATTCTTTCCATATTTTCTCGGTCGGTATAACACAGAAATGCATCCAGAGCTCGTCCATCAGATTGGGTGTTTATTCGCAACCTATGATGTTCAAGAAGAGCTAATCGCCAAAAGTCATCGTCTTGCACTTGTTTGAGTTGTCTTAGATGCAGCCTAATTACCGCAGTAACCTCTGGTATGCAGCCGCATTGCCTTAATACTAGCAAGTAACTCCTGTCTATGTTGGAAAGCCAAGAGTACCGTAGACGGGATTCGACTTTACTTGAGATTTCTTGTGTATCATCTCTAGTTACTATTGGTACTTATCAATAGTAACTAGAAGGCAGGATATCGCTATGCGGCCCCATTATTCATAGTTGCTGTGTTGTCAATCTTCCATCTTTTAATGGCATCAGGAACTTTTATTTTAGGAGACATTGAAGAGTGGCACTGGTGTAGAGGGACTCTGGTAACTTAAAAGGCCTCTCCAACAATTTCGGGAAATATCTGTGTAAAGAGTCACGTGACATAGCAGCTTGCAGTGATGATATGCCAGGTTTTCGTGTTTATAGATACATACTACACAATGAAGTATGATCATGTATGCAATACAAACCTTTATTTGTATGTTAGGAGGTGTTCGAATACTAGTAGCAATACTTGTGCTCCTTCATATACTTTGTTCTTATTTTTAAAAATGTGCAGTTTCGTTCCAAAAAACCTGAGATATAAATGATGGTAATTTACATATTAATTTATGTTTCCTAGCAATTCAAAGGCACATATTCAAAAGTTTATTTTTATTAGTAACTTAAATATATGCATTATTCATCAATTGTACAATACTTTTTGCTTCAAATTTCATAAAAAATATATTTACTTGATTAAACCAAGTATTTCATAGAAATGACATTAAATGGGCAAACAGATGACAAAAACGAAGGCAAGTACTTAAAAAAAGTCTGCCCATACTCATTAGCCTTCCTCAGGGCAGAATTAGAGTAAAAGGAAAAATCGAAAGCACTCAGGAAGGCCGATATGGATCTTAAATAACTGTTTGCTTCTGGTCTTCCTTTTTAGCATTTTTTTTATGGTTTAGCGTTGTTTTTGTAAATTGTGTGGCTTATTTCGTTAGAAGTGCGTACTTTGAATTTGGTTATCACTTAAATGTAATTCACTGTCTTTGTATAGGTTCAAGAAGTCTATAATTAAAAATAGAAAATATAGTTAAACATAGAATTTCTAGAATAATATATATATATATATATGCAAAACATTGAATATACAAAAAACACATACAAGTCTATACAAAAATATTGAATTACATTCAAGTGATTTATATCAGATATTTCTAATATCGTGGATTTTAAATACATATTTCTGTATCACATTGTTGAAATATATTTCAAACTCTGTGCTTTAAACTATTAATAACATTTTAGTTATGTTTTATGAACCAGAAGTTTAGGGCATATTATTTCGTTTCATAATCTGAGGAATCATATTTTTAACATAATAAATCTAAAATTCCTTTTTTAAAAAAAACCTCGCTTAACATTTATTCTTCACATCATCAGGTTGATTTTAAATTCCTGAAGTAAGAGTAAGATAAAACATTGTGAACATTTTTGTGTTTAGTTAAAGAGGCAAAATCAAACATATTTACATAGCAGTATTTAGGAACATAGTTTTTCAGATTCAGCCGCCTACAAAGTAACATTTATTTCTGTTTAATAATTCCAAGTAAATTTTGTTTACAATAACCGAATAACAAATAGAAACAAACATTAAAAAACCATTTTAAAACTACTATACATTCTTCAATACATTAAAAAGACTAAAGATTCGGAAAAATAAATGTTGCCGGAAGAAAAATCCTAGCATTTTATTTTTAAACACCTGTAGATTCAAATTATTTGAGAGCAAAATTTTAATGAACTAACAAATTGTCGCCTTGTGGAAAAAAAAAGACGTGAAACATAATCCTTTAGCATAAAAACTGAAACGAATAGCTGAATAGCATTTGAACAAATAAATGTAGAATTGGACACCTGAAGTAGAAAAACTAGTGTCTCCTTAATGCCGATTTAATGGTATGTAATTTAAGGTCTTGCTCTTCTTTCGCTATCGCATACATAGTTGGAATAAGGATTTGTCGCATTTTTTTTAATCTTCATTTTTTTTTTTTTAAACAGATCGATGTTTTTTTCTGTGTTGAAAATAAAAGTGTTTCGTAATTAGAAACGGAAAACGTAATGAAAGACTATTAAGGAATGTAAATGTATATTCAGACCAATGTTTTAATGGAGTCTTTTGTTTTTTGCTGCCATTCTTAAAAATAAAAAAAAAAATATTTGCTTCAACAGGTGAATTGTTTCTATTTTAACGAATTTAATGTACAGAAAATAAAACTGGATGATAAAAATAAGGTTTTTTACTGGTTGTAAATAATAAAAGTAAATTATGTTTCGAATTTGATAAACTTTGGAAGAATCATATGTTTATTCAATTATAATATACGGAAAGCAGATATTTTAGGTTACGAAAAGATGGGATATTTATTTATTGTCTGATAAAGGAAACTGAAGTGTTATTTTATTTGCTGGAATAAATGTCCTTTTAATATGTTTTTATATTTTCTGTTTTAATGAAAATGTATACTTTAGCTCTTTCAATTTATCCTTTCATTTAAATTAATAAAATCAGGATTTATATAAAGAAAAAAAAACGTATAAATTTTCAGTTTTTTACTCCGTGAATATTTAGAAGGAATGTATTTTATATCATATAACACGAACTGAGTCTTACTGAGTCGTACTGAAAATGTGTCCTCATACAGTAATAGGTTTTGATGTTGCGATGTAAATTAAAAAGCAACTTACAGAAAAGACTATTCATTGTTCATCAGAATGAAAATTAAACTAAGCATAAAATTAACGAGTAAATTATTATTAAAGGGAAATTAAAATTTTAGGGAAGATAATTTTAATTCACTTATTAAATTCTTGCCCATTAAAAGTTCCGTTGATGCGAGATAATGTCCCTCTGTATGTCCAGCTAGTGTTGTTGGACAATGGATGTAGGGTTGAATGAAAACTTTAGCAGTTAAGCTGACTGTAAAAAACTTTTAACTGATTTCTCACGAAGGCTAAATTTATTTCAACTAAACTTAACTATATGCTCAATTCAAAAATCTAGTTATTTATGATATCTTACAGGAATAAGATAACTATAACTAAGCCGGAAGCTACAAACTAAACCATTAATTAAAAATTAATGGGAATATATTAATGTTTTTTATTCTTTCCATAATAAAATAATTGAAGAAAACTCTTTCTACTCATAAAAAAAGCTTGAAATTAAAGAGAGCTCTATATGAAGTCTGAAAGCATTAATATTAAAGCTCACATACAGGATTTTCGTACGCATTCTCAAAGATGTATAACAGGTCAATGCTATAATTTAAAATGATTTATACGTTGAAAAATACTGTTCAATCATAATTAAGAGAATTGTTTTGATCGTATGAGGGAATTTTTATTAATAGGATTTCAAGTTAAATTATTCCTTAGTAGTTCCCTAAGATCTTCACTACATGTGATAGCTCACTTGCAGCATTTTGAATAATGATCTCAGAGCAAATACATAGAGGTGGATCTGTAATAATTTACAATCAAACAATTGTTAACGCATATCTGCATACCCGTTCTGATATCGGAATATTTTTTTATACATCATAGGAGGGTATTTAAACCTCCCAAAGCACCATACGCAGTACAGATGCAATACTAAGCTGCAGTATGGACCTCAAGTTATGTGGTTACATCCCCAAACTAAAGTGCGCTGCCGTAAACCAGTTTTGCGCCAATGCCGTAATCTGCCCGAGACTGATTAAAATCTCTCTCTTTAAGAAGCATGGTTGAGAAGAAACGAAAACAGCAAAATATATCCATTTGCATTGCACAAATGTTACCGCTAATTCATAAGCGCAGTAAATTAGAAGCTCCTTTTCCAATTAACTTAATATTTTCCGACAAGGGGAGATGAAAAAAACGAGCCGGATCTCGGTAAACCCAGCCTATCCGTCAGGCTACCTTTCACACAAAATTGACTCTCGGGAGAATCCCGATGCGAAACAACTGAAGTATTCTATCTTGGTGCATTGGGCATCAAGTCAGAGACAATGGAAAAGCCCCAACCATCCATATCTAGCGACGGAGGGGCCATAACAATCTCTCTCCGTCAAAACCCGGGAAAGAAAAGTTTGCAGAGCAACATCGGCGAAATTTTCGATCTCTTTTAATTAAGACGCCGTGAAATATGTCTGAGCTGCGGTGACGAGCACTAATTTTGTTGCGCCCGCGTCCCTTCTATTGTGGATAACTCAATATTCTATTGAATGAATTACCAGCGCTTCCCCCTCTAATAGCGACCGAGCGGAAATATTAAATACCGTGCCGCCTCCCAAACCCTCCGACCCCCCCTGCCAAAGTAATCTTCGGGCCGCCGAGCCAAGTTAATGGATTTGTCTTCTTTGATGAATTTCTGCTGAAGGATCTACTAATTGCTCATGATCTGAATGGACCGCACCATGCTTTAATGGCCCAGGCCAGATGTTTCCACTCCCAAGTATGTATTCAACAAAAACCTTTTTTACCCGTCCAATCAGAATCGTTTCTCCTGGGGGACAGGAGGGGGGTTCCGAGAGAGAAATGAGACATCATACATTCTGGGATGGAAACAGTTTACCCTTTTGCGTATCCCAGAAAAGTTTTATCCCCGCGCTTTTAATAATAACAAAGTTGGATGATGATTTTCGTATCCCCGCCCCCCACCCTTTTCCGGGGTCCATCTATTATTTCTGGCGTCGACGCGCACAATGGCAGTTTAAAAGGGAATGAGTGAGAGGAAATCTTTTCGGATTTGAAAGGAGATAGAGGAGAGAGTCTTGATCGTTTCTGCGACGGGGGCGGGGGCGTAGGTTTTCCGTTGTTTACTTCGAGACCACCACTCTCCTGAGTAATTGTCGCGGCTTCTGCTGAGTAATTTTCGAGATCACACTGGAGCGCCATGGACTCGAACAACAGAGGATACAGGTGTAACTTCATTTCAGGTGTGATTTCTTCTGTCGTGCAATTTCCCCTGGTTTCGAAAATCCCACAGGAATTATGTCATACATACACACGCACAAGATATTCATAATTTTAAATTTCCTCTTAATTCCCCATCCTTCACTCAACGCCTTTTACATTAACCGATTCCTCATTCTATTATTTACTTTTTATTTCCGCATTTTAATTTATTTACTTAAGAATTCTTAAGTATCTGAAAGTATTCTTAAGTAATATTCTTAAGTATTCTTAAGAATACTTTAGAATACTTTGAATACTTAAGTACAGTCCTCCTCCTTTGTCAACTATTAAATATTATTCACAGGATTCCACTTTCTCACGTTAACTGTAACTTCCCATGTACTCTCTTTCCCTTTTGTTCAAACATGGGACCTAAAAATTTACAAAAATGAAATAAACAAAGTATACAAAGTATTATTATGTATACAAAGTATTCTTAAGTATTCTTAAGAACACTTAAGAATACTTTGAATACTTAAGTACAGTCCTCCTCCTTTGCGAACTATTAAATATTATTAACAGGATTCTACATTCTCACGTTAACTGTAATTTCCCATGAATTCTCTTTCCCTTTTGTTCAAACGTGGGATCTAAATATTTACAAAAAGGAAATAAACAAAGTATATAAAGTATTTTTAAGTATTCTTAAGATTACTTAAGAATACTTTAAATACTTAAACACAATCCTCCTCCTGTGTGAACTATTAAATATTATTAACAGGATTCTGCTTTCTCACGTTACATGTAATTTCCCATGTACTCTCTTTCCCTTTTGTTCAAACATGGAATCTAAAAATTTACTAAAAGGAAATACAGTTGTTTATAAAATGAGCACATGGGATTAGGTTGCCGAGAGGAGCAGTTGTGCCTTAGTATCTCGACTGGTTATGGCTATGTTAAATGTCCTGTTCGAAAGTTTTAATGTGTTTCGAAATTAAGAAAGGGAAGTCAGCCACATCAAGCGTTGGATTGTATTATTTATGCAGCTATGTAATATTCATCATCATATTTAGCATGATAGCCCATCGAAGGCTCTATCCTTTTATAAAAGTCGATCAAAACTTTCCCACCTGGAAATAATTCTTCACATATTCTTAGCCTCAAGTCACCACCTAACACGTTACTAAATCTTATTTTAGGTGTCTTCCCGGGTCTTTTTGTAATGTAAATTGCATTAAAAACCTTTTTTTTCTTTGTTCTCAAATGCCCCATTCAGATCGAAAATCTTGCACATTTTACTCGATGCATTTTCTGTCGTCATATTTAAAACGTTTATGCAAATCAAATTTGTATTTTCTTCGGAATCTGATTTCTTCAACGCCACCAAAAATCCCCCCCTCCCAAACCCTGCTAAAAAAATTATTTTTAATCTTTTTTGTTCTACTTCCGAATTCTTAGCATTTTATTTATTTTTTTATAGTATAAGTTTCTTAGGCCGGAACCCAAACTTTGACAACCTGATATACTTTTAACACCTTTAGGCAAGGTAGTTCGGTTATACCTCCAGGCACTGGATGCCCATTTTAGTCCAATCTCACGACATGCAGTGTCTGCATAGAATTCTTTTACTCTGGCGTTTACAGGGGAGCATTAAGTATTATGCAGCCTTAAACCCTCTAAATATTTATTATATATGCATATATATGCATATATATATATATATATATATATATATATATATATATATATATATATATATATATATATATATATATATGTATGTATGTATACATATATATATGTATGTATACATATACACATATATATATATATATATATATATATATATATATATATATATATATATATGTGTGTGTGTGTGTGTGTGTGTGTGTGCGTGTGTGTGTATGTATGTATATATTTTAGGTGGGTTTCTTCATTCACACAACTTTCCCTGTATTTCAAAAGTGCCTCTTGAATACCTGTATAAAAAAAGTGACTTTAGAGTTCATGAGATCAGTAAGAATGCAAAATCTTAAACTTGATATAATTCACATGTATTAACCCCCTCCTCCCTTTAAACACATCAATATGGTTTTTCTAATACAGTCTCCTTAAATTTTCTTCTTTTATTCTCTTTTTAGTTCAGTCTATGAAGATAAAAAAGGGTAGTTATTCATGATTAACATGTGCATAATATCTCTGAATAATACTAACTCCTCTAATGAACGTCACACATTTACAATATAAAGTTTTATTCCATGGTGTGGACAGAACCTCTCAGAAGTACGAGTATTTATTGCTCTGCAATAGCGCCACATCTCTTGCTTACGGAACAGATATGGAAACCATATACCAGGAATTCCCAATCTTTCTACGTTTGTAGACATCCTTGGGAACGAGATTAGAAACTTCGGGTATTTTTTTCAATTTCTTAAATATAAAATCAAAGCGGAATTTATTATATCTTTGATGCCCAGTATAAAGGGCTTAAGTCAAAAACAGTGATTTAAATATACCATGTTATTGGCTTTTATACCAATCTCAGAACTATAATTTCGAACTTGGGTTTTTTGTACAAAGAAATGTAATTTTGTATACAAAATTTATAGACTTAAGCCTTTTATACCAGTCAAAATATTTTTGTTTTTTTTTATCAATACTAACAAATATCTAAAAATCACTGTTTTTGACTTAATACTGGGCTTCAAAGATATAAATTATGCTTTGTAATTTAATATTTAAGAAATTGAAAATACTTAATATTATTAGGTACACTTCAAATTGAAATTCAAATTAATACTTAATCGATTTTGATTTCATTTATTTATTGAAAGATATAAGTAGCAAACGCCAGAATAGAATATGTTGATAAGTTAATACAGTTAAAAAAATTCCATGGGGTTCAGTGGAGCATTACACTAGAGGACTACAATAGAAATCACTATGAATAGTTTTGTTTTATTAATGTGAGACTTAGATACATAATATGACTTAATGTGAGACTTATTAATGTAGTGATTAGAGAACAAATGTTTGATATTAACTTAATATTTATTTAAAGAAACCCTTACTAATAATTTTTTGTTTATCTCCCAAAAAATCATCGATTTTGAATCACTGCCATATGCACTAACCATTACACCATATACCTCAGACATATGCATTGCATTGTTTGAATAAATAGTACTGTAGAAAGTTCACATCTTTGACGAGTCTTATTTTATAATTCCATTGTAATTGTTACATACCATAAGAAAACTAAATGACATTAATCTTAATTGCGCCATTAAGCATAACACTTGTTAATGTCACAATTTCAAACTAATAATAATTACTTAATACATTAGCATTAAGGCATCAATTATTATTGTATTAAGTATAACACGAAACTCAACATCGAAACTCACGTCGACGTATTCTTATAAATATGAATTCACTGCGTGTTTGCTAATTACAGAATATCACATTCGAAAATTAATTCACTCATTAAGCTAAAACGTGTAAAAATTAATATGTTAATTAATCTCAAATTAAGATAATTAAATGATATTTTAATTTATATTTGTCTGTTCCTTAAGTTTGTATTAGCACGGAAATTAATTTATGCTGAAAAAAACTTCATCCAAGATTTTTTTTCTTTCATTGAAAACAAAAAAGGTGAACGTTTTTTGCATATTTTACTCATCCCAAGGGATATTATCTATTAAAATGTAGCTAATCATTTTCTAAAAGCTCATAATCTATGAATAACTAATTTTTGGGGCTTGGTTATTGCTTCAAGGTTTGAGCACAGTCTTTGAAATCTCGTCTACAACTTTTCTCTTTCTAATGATTTTTTCTTCCAGGATTTTTCCATAATTATTTCCCCTACCCACTGTATTCCTTGGTAATTATTTCACACCCGCCCCGCTTTTCCCCTATTAAAATCCCTTCGACTTAATGGCATTCAAATTAAAGGCAGAAAAATCCATCGGCTACGCGGGGAAAAGCACAACTAAACATATTAATGAAAAGATTTCGCGATACATAACGAAAAAATAAATAAATACATTCATTTTGCAGAACTAAAAAAAAAATAAAAAATGTATAATGTTTTAATTCCAAAAATTTAAAGAAAAACGAAAACTGCAAAAACATTAATTTCCTCTCTTGCTTATTGCTTTCTTTTTATTTTTTTTAAACATTTTTAAATAGGGAAATATACCTAATCGGGGCCTTTTTTCCCCTAAGCGCCGGGGATAAATGAAAAACCGCGGTTAATAGCCAAAATCTGCAGTTACCTGATAAAACACCGGCGCTAGGTAGGGAAAAAAATGCAAAAAGCAGCGATGATAACTTGTTGTAACACGGGGTAATGAAAGAGAAAAAAAAATGCCCACTAATTGCACGTAGATTTGAATTGCAAATTTTCTGGGGAGCAGCTTATGCACGTGGCGTTTAATAAAACTGGGCGGGAAAAAAGTTTTTACCTACCAAAAATTCTCACTTAAGTATTACTGGTGTAATCTTTTGCGAAATATTTCTGCAGGAAAGCCTTCTTCACTTACATAATTTATTAGTTTTTAGGTTCTTCATGCATTTGTTGTGAAAAGTGTTTGGTTTTTGAATATGGACGTCATAAAATCGGCGCAGAGTTCTCACAGGGACAGCCAATTTCATTAGCCATGCATTTAAATTAAAACCATGAAACTGAGAATTATACTTTTAGAGAGGAAACCATCTGCACTTTGCATACGAAATTGTTATAGAAGGTCACTATGTTACCTTTGTTACAGACGCTTGTTCGGAATTGGAAATTAATGCAAGTGTTTGTAAGATGAATATGGAATTTGCATTGAGAGCTCTTAAAATTTTTCGATATAAGAATATGAGAAGATAGAATATTTTCTTATGAATTCAAAGTACAGATATTCCTCGACTTACGACCGGCCGTAAGTTTATTTGGTCGTAAGTCGAGTTTTAAACAATTTTCTTTTTGGTACGTGTACATAAATATATTTTTTACTTTTATACATACAAACGTAATTTAAAATACATTGTACTTTATTTAGAAGGCATAAATTATTCTTCGCCATCACTACTTATTATGTTAGTACAATCCAATGGTTCAGAATTTGAGACATAGGGTATGTTGAAAGTTTTTTAACAAATTTATCCAAGGTAGTTTTTAATAGTCATGTAATACATATAGGTATGTATTGTACATTCAAGGAACAATATTTTTGTAAAAAAAGATAAAAATAAATAAAAATTTCGATCGTAGGTCGAGGAATATCTGTATTTTTTTTTATTTGAATTTACTTTTCTGTAATTTTGTCAATGACTTACCATAAAATTAGACAAAAATGTCTCAGTAAAATGTCTCAGTAAAGTCCAAAGAAATATTACTTAATAGTTACCCTATTACTGGAAAACACATGTACAATTAATATATATTAATATAAGTTATTATAGTGGCTCTCCATATATTTTAAGCTTCGTATTATATCATTTAATATCATCGTATACTTAAAATTATCCTGAAAGTTTATTTCAATAATATCTTCCCTCTCAATATATTATTGTAGAAAAATATCTGTTTCTTTAAAGGTATTGCCTCATACATTCGTCCTAACTCTTCAGCATTCAGGTCAAACATATAAAACTAAGAACTGTTTCATTGAATTAATTTCTAACAAGTCATATTTATATCAAAATGAAAGTGCAAATAAAGTAAACTATCAATGTATACTTTAAGGAACACTTTTATGCTGTCCGTAGACATAACTATGGGTTTATGAACGTAAATCTCTGTACTATGAACGTAATCTCTGGTAACTATGAACGTAAATCTCTGTTTGTGGAGTACGTTTATAGAGCACTCCCCTCAAATAAACATAAAATATAGAACAATATCAAGAATTCACTGAATTGCAAATTCAGTGGCAATACGTCAATGACAAAAAGTCAATGGCAATCTGTACATAAGATGACGTCTAATACTTTGTTTTTTACATTCAACATAGTCATAAACCATTAATTTCCATGAATATATCTAAAAATATTGGGAATTTACCATACGAAGTGTAAAAATTGGTACCTACTCAAGCACATCACGCAAATGAATGAAAGTAATTTAACCACATTTTTAAAATTCTAAATTCTGTGCCATGTAGCATTTTTGTAGAGTTTTCATACTTACTTCATAAAATATATGATTTATGAGTTATCCATTTAAGCAGTGTAACATCCATTTGAATATGAATGCTCAGAATTTACATTATGTTAATTTATATGTTCATTGATGTCTTACAGTACTTTTGCATGCTTTAAATTGATGGAGGTTTGGCGCACGCATAAAATTGGAGGTTTGGTGCACGACAATTCAAACACTTAAATAAAGCCATGCTTAAAAAATGATAATATTAACAAGAAATTGAAAGTATTTATAGCAGAAAGCATGAAATTTTATTGATATACTATTGATTGCAATTTCTATATCCTTCTTAAACTTGATGAGATATATCAATGCTCAATATTTCATTAAGTATCATATTAAAAAAATGTTTTTTATTGTAAGATACCTAATGTTCTTTTTTTTTTCCTTGACAGATTGTCAAATGTCTGCCTAAAATATCCGAAGCACCGGAAGAATCACGTGACTGCGTCACATCCGGGACTTGGACTGTGTAATATATCTATAAAAAGAAAATGTTTTTATGTATATCTGTTGGCTAAAGAGAGGAAAAAGGAGGTCGCTAAGTCGAGTTGTTTTCTGTTAAATTTTACTTGTTAAGCATTTAGAAGCTGAGGACGTAACGGAATGGAGGCATGTTCATCTGTTTCTCAAACATTTTTCACTTAATTCCTGTGATTTTTGCCACATATCTACATTATTGAGAAATAGAAAAAGAACTACGAACTCTTTGAACTGCTCGTGCAAGTACGTGAGTGGTATTGCGACTGACAGCAACTGTACAAAAACAAACAGAAATGTTTCAACTCTGGAAGCGTTCACACCGTAGTTAATAAAAAATATAATCTACACACTGGAATTCTACTATATTATTTTATACTGACAAACAGTGTGCTAAAAGTTTTAATATGGAGCAATAGCCAAGGGGAGTTTACATCTGATGTATTTCTCTGTGTCACACATGATTTTTCTTGATTCAATATAAAATATTTCCGATGTAATTATAATACATTGCCGATGAATTTATGTGATTAACCGTAAAATTGGGATCAATGAGGAAGTTTGACATTCATAATATTATGCCATTTCAAAAGACATTATGCACATTATAAGGTTTTAAACAATTGTTTGAACTGTTATTCTTTATTACCAACAGTCAACTTGAATAAACTTAATTTGGTTTCTAGCTGAATGATATCAAACCATAAAAAAATATTCCCAGACTCTTTATGAAAAACTTGCATTAACATGTTTTTAATCAGTTTTGTTCTCGTTGTCACACAGTATAGAATAATTAAATGTGTGAATTACTTAATGATTTATATGTTCTTTCATACCAGACGATGACGAGAATTAGTTGGAAAAGTCTATTTCATCATAGAATTATATTCAGTTAGTTTAGATTTATTTCACTCTATATAAAGTTTTCCCGAAAGAGCAGGCTCATATCACACACTATAGAAAAATTAAATGTGTGAATTACTTAATGATTTATATGTTCTTCCATACAAGACGATGTCGAGAATTAGTTTGAAAAGTTCCTTTCATAATAAAAGTATATTCAGTTAGTTTAGATTTATTTCACTCTATATAAAGTTTTCCCGAAAAGAACAGGCTCATATAAAATCTGTTTGCAACTATTTATTTAACGATTTTTTTTTTTTACAAAAAGTTAAATTTCATTACAAGTCAGTTTCGTGTGAAATTCTACTGTTTGTCCAGCTGTGATTGATGTTCATCTCTGCTAAATAAAACACTTCGAATGTTTCCTCTTCGAATTTTAAAACAGAATGAGAAAAAAAAATATGAAAATTACTTGGAAAAAACAAGTGGAACGCTTCCTGTTTTTAGTCATACAAGTACAGCGTTGAACTGCGCGTGCGTGCAACCCAAACCGCGGGCACGACAATACAGCGAACTTCTGTGCTAATTCGAGAACTTTTCGAATTTTCATCTTTGCAGAAGCAACGTTTTTTTAAATATGTGTGCACCTGTTCTAGTTAGATATATAAGTAAATCTTCAGTTATTTTGAACAGATTGATTTTTAGATAATTTTGAATTATACTACTGCTATATATTATGAATCTAAAATCTCTGTGAAATGTTACTTATATTGAGAAATTTATGTATTTTGATGTTTATGGGTATCCATGTTGTGTGATAAATATTTTAGTTGTAAGTATTAAGAATATTTGAGTAACATATAGACTGGACAACTATCAAAAAGTGATGGATATAACTTTTAAGTTAATTTCATTCATACAATTTGAAAAAAAAGTTCTGAGCTGTTAAATACTATAAACGCATAAATCAATGATTTCTTACTTTCAGTTTATTATGAAAAAAGCAAGCTATAACTTTAATTTTCCAGATATATATTTTATATGTATTTTTTTTTACATTCTTTGGTTAGATATTAAGGTGGATCTGCTCTTCATTAATAAAAAATAAGTCTTATAATATAGTAAAGAAGGGAGAAAAGTTACAAATTATTGGACCAAAAAAGAGTGGAAAAATTATGTCTAATCGAACAGAAATAAAATGTTGCGTAATAAGTTTATAATTTATAATTGAGTATCACCAAAAAAGGAAAATATGGCTGAGCAAATTAAAATATTTTAAAGTTCGTTTTAATTATAATTAAGTCTGACATATTTCTGGATTAAAATATTTTATACAACAGCAATTAAAAGAAAAGGATGTAAAACCAAGGTAGGAAATGCGGTATTATTTGAAACCACTTCAAGAATGACCATGGAAATTACCATAAAGCAGCATTTTCTGAGAAAATTTCATCAGCAATAAAAATAGTATTTGTAAATTGTCATTTACCGTAAATAAAGCAAATTAGCATAAAAAAAATCTTAGAGCATCAAACCTTTGAGAATCGAGGAATTATAATATATTTTTATCCATATTAAAGGATTCTTCAAATTAATTGCGTGGCCGTTTAGATATAAAATGTTTTAATTGACAGTCAGTATGCTTCAAAACTTAAAAGCGCGTCTAATGCTTCAGAAAAAAATTGCTAGTCATATGGATACATTTTCTTTAATTTGTTTGTGCAGAGTTACGAATTTGCCATGGAGTTCAATAAACAATAAAATTCATTATTTTGCTTAACAGAACTGCATATTTTTATTTATGTAACTGAAATAATTAATTAATCTATACGAAGTAATAAAAATGTACAACTATATTATAAATGGGATGTAACTTTATCTAATAGTTGTCCTTTTTAGAGAAAATTTCTTGAATCACTCCTGCACCAATACGATTAGCTGTAAATATTTCACGCAAATGCCATACTTTTAAGAATACTAAAATGCTGTGAACGAAAAATACCGTATATATTCACTTCCCAAAACACATCACAATTCTTTAAAACTATAGCGATAACATAATACCTCGTTTAAAGCATTTAATTTAATTTCCTGATTCCTGTTTTAGAGGCTGTATACATCCATATTCAATGTGGTCATAGCAAAACTTATTGATTTAAAAAAATCTGCATCATTATTTGTCATACTCGTGTTAGTAAAATTGTTATATTTATGAATAGTTAACATTTCTGGAAGTGAATTATTATATGACAATACATGATGAACATGCATACCCATAGACCTTTTATTCAGAGAAACAAATTTTATGTATGTAGTGTTTTTAAATACTGAAAATTAATTTTAAAGTGGAATAAATTGTTGTGCGTATACTGTGCATAAGTGTACTGAAGAGTTTAAGCAGAGGAACATATTACATTTTTGTGGGCCTTGGCGTCAGAGCTAGGTTCGCTTCTTTTTGTCGTTGTTACAAAAATGTGTGAATACTCTCGATACATCACCACCATAAAATAAAATATTACATAAGTTCTTCATCGGAATCAAAGATTCTGACCTTTTGTACATAATTAATTCATGTATTAATGTATGTTTATGCGTGTGTGTTTGTGTATTGCTGCCAATAAATTCATTTTAGAACACATTCTTACGCCTCGTTTTTGTTATCAAGTATCTGCACCACAACTAAGTCACATACTAACCTCCGTTCCCCCCACCCCGACAAGTGTCTCATTTATGGCTGCTGTGTACTAATTAGTGATTGCAATACTGGACCAAAAATACAATACAGGTATTCGGTATTTTTTCAAACGTTATACTGGGATACCGGTATTAGTACCAATAATAGGAATTTTTCAAAAAAGATACAAAAGCACAGTTGTTTCTTTGCCATATTAATTAGTTTTTTTCAAAAAATGAATAAACTATAAAAAATATAAGCAATTTTTTATGTACAAATATAAAATAAAGGAACAAATGTTATAATCAAATATTATGAATAATAGTTGTAAAATAATAATTTATAACATTAGAACCTAAAGGTTTCACTACAGAATAGGGTGTCCCCGCCAAATTGGCGGTAAAGTGCCAATGTTTGTATGTATGTATATACACTCAAGAGCCAAAACATTATGACCACCCCTACATTTTGCAATGAATTAGCCTGGATGACGTGGAAGGCACGTGATCAGGTGGAAGTGGTATTTAACTGCTGCTGGAGAGTCTGAAGAATCATTCTTTCACTTACTTCTGTGTGTTCTGGGAAAGGCTGCGGATCTAAGCGACTTTGATAGAGGGCAGATTGTAATGGCTCGAAGACTCGGAACAAGTATTTCCGAAACTGCACGACTCGTGGGTTGTTCGCGACCTACAGTTGTTAGTACTTATGCAAAGTGGATGAATGACGGTGAAACCAGCAGTAGACGACATGGTGTTGGACGTCCACACGCTATCAAAGAAAAAGGTCGTCGGAGACTGTCTCGTATGGTGAAGCAAAACCGGAGCCAGACAGTGGCTCAGCTGACAGCTCAATACAATGCAGGGCCAAGTAGAATAGTATCGCAGCACACTGTTCAGCGGACACTGTTGGATATGGGGCTACGCAGCAAATGTCCCACTAGTGTGCCTTTGCTGACCAAGCCTCATTACCAACTGCGACTGCGCTGGGCCCGGGAACATCGCGACTGGTCCATGGATCAGTGGGAGAGAGTTGCCTGGTCAGATGAATCACGGTTTGTCATTCATCACGCCAATGGCCGTGTCAGGATACGCCGTTTTCCAGGCGAACTGTTGCTCCTTCAATGTACAGTAGGTCATACACAGGCCGGTGGTGGCGGTATTATGCTTTGGGGGACGTTCTCTTGGGCGTCTCTGGGACCCGTGGTTGTGGTAGAGCAGACCATGAATGCTACAGGGTATCTCAACATCATTGCGGACCAGTTGCACCCTTACATGGCCTCTGTTTTTCCCGCTGTAAATGGAATGTTCCAACAGGACAACGCCCCGTGTCATAAGGCTAAAATTGTGTTGGAGTGGTTCTAGGAACATGATGCTGAATTCCAGTTACTGTCCTGGCCGCCTAACTCACCGGATCTCAATCCGATAGAGCACATTTGGGATGTCATGGGACGGCAGCTCAGAGTTCAAAGACCACCAATTCGCAATATCTCGGATTTGCGTGACCGTTGCTTAAACATCTGGTACAATCTGTCTCCGGCCATCTACCAAGGACTTGTGGCATCCATTCCAAGGCGGGTTGAAGCTGTGTTGCGCGCCAAAGGTGTGCCAATTCGTTATTGACAGGTGGTCATAATCTTTTGGCTCTTGAGTGTATGTATGTATATATGTATGTATATATGTATGCATTATGTATGTATATGTATGTATGTATCGCAATCACGCCAAGAAGTGTGCCAACAGGCACCCTATTCTGATGTAATACCGAAACTAAAAATAAAAATAAATAACTATAGTGTTACAATTCAATGAAGTAACAAAACATTTAGTTTTATTATTGAGAAGAGTAAATCTATACTTATATATAAAGAGAGAGCGATTTTGTACGTGGAAGGTAATCTCCAGAATCACTGCACCTATTTGAAAAATTCTTTCACTGTTTGAAAGGTACATTATTCCAGATGGACATAGGCTATATATTATGTATATCTGATCATTAGAAATAAAGTTAGGGGCTTAATCCTAACAATCTCCATTGTTTCCGCTACTGTCTTCTACCGCTTTTTGTTCCGAAGATTTCAACGATCCTTATCGTGGTGCTATCGCGGTGGGCTTCTGTTCTGACGCTAGCGGTTCGAACCTAGCCGTTCTCCGGCACGCCTTTCTCTTTTAAAAAATTTATTTCAATTATTAACTAACATAAAATTAATTTAAGGTATTATTTAGGTTATTATTAAGGTTAAAAAAAGATTTACAATTTATTGGCTATCAACTGGAAATTTATTGGTATAATATTTTGTTCAACCCGGACAAAGTCGGGACGGGCCGCTAGCAATTTATATTTCAACTATTTAATTTATTTAGTTTTGAGTGTTTATTTAATTAAAGTTACTTGCTTTTATTAGTGTTATATCTCAATTTTCTCCAGTTGACATTAAACTTGGCAGCAGAGCGGGGTTACTTGATACTATTTTGAACTTATTATTACCACGTTCTTATTAACTCGCTTTCTTGTACTTATATATAAAGAGAGAGCGATTTTGTACGTGGAAGGTAATCTCCAGAATCACTGCACCTATTTGAAAAATTCTTTCACTGTTTGAAAGGTACATTATTCCAGATGGGCATAGGCTATATATTATGTATATCTGATCAGTAGAAATAAAGTTAGGGGCTTAATCCTAACAATCTCCATTGTTACCGCTACTGTCCTCTACCGCTTTTTGTGAAGTCTTCAACGATCCTTATCGTGGTGCTATCGCCGTGGACTTCTGTTCTGACGTTAGCGGTTCGAATCTAGCCGTTCTCCGGCACGCCTTTTTCTTTTAAAAAATTAACTTTAATCATTAACTAACGTAATATTAATTTAAGGTATTATTAAGGTTATTTTTAAGGTAAAAAAAGATTTACAATTTATTGGCTATCAACTGGAAATTTATTGGTATAATATTTTGTTCAACCCGGACAAAGTCGGGACGGGCCGCTAGTATCACATAAATAAAATTTGTGCAGTCAATTATATAATATCTATTATTAAAGAAAACACAATTTATTAACTTCGTATTTTTTAAAGATGATCGTGAAAAATATAATGCATTAAATTGTCACTAAGCCGAGAATATACGAGTATTTTTGTGGACAAATTACCTGCAATTAAAAATACTCTTTCTGCATCTACGTTGGTTGGTGGTATCGTTAATAATGAGTGATATTACTCTAAATATTTGCATCGAAGTCCTTCATCTTCTAATATTTTGGCAATCACTAGTATCATCTAATATTTTGCAATCACTAGTACTAACCCTATTGGATTCGCTTACCTCAATGTTACCCTATGGAAAAAATTTGTCCTAGGATTGCAGCCTTTTATTTAAAGATTTTTTATAAAATTATACTCTGTAATAGAGGAAGAAATTTTACACCCATTTTCAAAAAACATGCAAATAATATTTTAAAATTTAAATTATTCGGGGAAAATAACTGATGTAGTGTTTTTTAAACGCTCATCAATTCCTTTGGTGGACGCAATTTATAAAATGAATCCTATTGCAAGTTGCAGAAAAGTTCAGGCTATCTGAAAATGCCATTTATATTGGATTATCTGTATTTTTGTAGCTGTAAATAGTAGACAAAATTTCTCTATAGGTTAACATGAGGTGAGTGAATGAGTAAGCTTAATACACAACAGCATTTGAATATTGTTCCGAAATAGTGCTCGTGTTTATAAAAAAAGATGGTAATGGAAAAGATTGAATCCTAAATTAAAATTGTTTATCTTTATGGTAAGCTATTAAAATAAACAAATGTATAATATTTAATTTTAAGAATTTAATCTTTTTATTAAATTAACTTTTAATATTCGAAAGAAATATCCGCAAATGTGACACTGATTTTGGGCCTGGTTGCTTGAGATAGCTACGGTCAGCTTTTACTAATCAAGGGCTAACATGACCGGGACTCAAGGTTTGACGTCAAGAAAGACGTAAAGAAAGGCTTCAAACATCTATGGCAACAGGCACACATTTTAGAACAGAGGGAGTAGTAAATTTCATTGAATCACCCATAATTTATTATTTTCAATTTTTATTCAAAAAAGAAATATTCAGTTGGAAAAAAAAAACTTTTTTTAATGAAAATTCTGATAACAACTAAGCTGTTATTTTTTATTTGAATAAGAAAATGAACAAAACTTTCGAATAATTTTTTTTATTTATTGCAAAGGGACTTAATTATACACCATTGGCCCCCATGTATTGAAAATGCATGAGATTGAACCTAATAACAGAAGAAGTACAATAAAATTACAATAGAACAGAACAGGAATTACATTACATCAAAATAAAAATTAAATTTAAGTACTAGATTTTAAATGCATCAACTCTCTGGCCCGCTAATATCGACTGTATAGGTTTTCTTCATTCAACGATGAATAGTACCGAACTCTCTAATATATTCAGGGGATAAGGGACCTTGAACCTCAAATTTTCCGTTTTCGACTTTATATACAAAATAAGAATAATTTGTTTAATTTTTTTTTACTACATGGACGACCCTTAGAGGCAAAATAAGGCATGTTTTTCTAATTTTTTTAAAAAAATTCTACCATTTTTCAAAATAATATATGCTCCATGCGCATTCCAAATTATTCAAAAACCTTCAGTTTTTTAATAGACGTTAACCGTATGTATGTCATGCCTTTCATCCCTTGAGTAGGCTGATAAAATGAGGACCAAGCATGCTTGGGAACTAACTGTGGGGGTCCCGCGTCAGGTTGACCACCTGACCGAGGCATGCTGTATGGCACTCCAAGCCCACGGTCATGAAAGCGGAGATGGGCCCCGCAGCCATGGTCCACAGTGCGGACTGTTGTGCCATGTATTAGTTTTAACCGTATATATGTAAACACTAGCTGAAAACCCTCACTTCGCTACGGAGTACATTCAAATTACATACAACGGTCAATGTATGCAATTGATGCCAAAAAAATGACTATATATATTTATAATAAATACGACTATCAATGTATACAATTAATGTAATATATATATATATATATATATATATATATATATTTATAAAAAAATCGTAAGGGATATTTTTAGACAAAATAATGTAGATGAAAATATTCAAATTAAATCTAATAGAATATACTAAAGAATGTAGTACAGTTAGTATAGTACAGTTTGAGGAACATATCTTTTACTGTATTTTAATATTTTTTTGGATAATGTCCAATCGTCTGCCGCATTAGAAAGAAAAAAAAATTTTTTTTGTCTATTTCGTTGTTATCACGTCACGATAAATTTATTTAAAGTACCAGAAAAAGAAATCACGTGATCAGTATTTAATAAATTAAATTATTTAAATATAATTTTTCAAAAATCTTTCTTAGTGCACCCCTACACTATAAGAAGAATCACCATGCAAAATTTCAGCCCTTTAGGTCCAGCGGTTTGGTTTGTGCGTTGTATGTCAGTCAGTGAGTCAGTTAGTTACGGAACTGTTTTATATATATAGATAACGGTGCATTGATTTTTATGTATGAATCTAAAGTGATAAATAATTATTTTTTAGTCTGAGTGTTAATTATGGTTTTTATGTTTGTTTTTTTTACGTTTTTGCTATATTTCATGGTCTATAAATTTGGAAAACTTTTGCGGTTTCAAAGAATAAGAACAGTTTTGTGGTAAACACTTCAATTACCAATCCTGAGAAATTTGGAAAAAAATCGGATGAAAATGAATGCGCATGGAGCATTTTGAAAAATGCTAAAGCTATTTTTGAAGAATTTTTTAAAAAACAAGTCTTTTTCTGCTGCAAAATACTTATTTGAGAATTTTAAGTGTCTTCAGTTCAGTAGAGAAGAATATTAATTATTCTCATTTTGTGTATAGAGTAAAATATTGAAACTTTTAAAAAAAGGTTGAAGTTATCTTGCCCCCTTAATGAGGATTTTTTTAAAATACATTAAAAGTAAAATCTGATTAGAACTTTATTGTTTCATAGGCCAAGTACCTAAAGTCTTTTGGGTAAGAAATTTAGCAAACAGCTGTGACAGAAATCTTGTGCAATTTTTTATATGAATGATACTTTGGCTATATACTATTTTAAGTTTTAAATAACTGTATCAGAGCGGGGAATTTATGGGAAACTTGAATCCAAACAATGTTTGAATTTGAGGATATTTTTTAAAGTTATAAACAATGGATTAGAATTATTTGCAAGAAAAAAATCCCCTGTATCATGTTCAATAGTGGATCTCATACATTATTGGATGAAATATATCTCCTACATGAAAAAAAAAATATTGGTAGATTTTAAATAGGAAGCTAATTACATTGCTAAAATTTTTCATAGGCTTTTCATATATGTGAGGCTCATACATTTGGAAATAATCAAAATATTTTGACGTGTCGTTAAAGAATTGATTGATGCTAAGGTTTGGATATAAACCAGCAATAACATTTACGTCATGTGTTGCTGTTTATAATAATAACTTTTTGAATAAATATTATTCTTACGTGACATTCTGATTTTATATTTCGATAAAATTCTACAAGTTGTTCTGTTGAAAACTGCCTAAAGAATTAAGATGCATTATATAGTATGGTGTTCTGTGTTTTGTTAAAACACATAAACATTAGCTATTAATTTATCATCCTGTCAATTTAATCACTCACAATCTCAAAGTTGTCAGGTCTCATGTTACTTAAAGATTATCTGAATAAAGTTTAATTGCTTTAACTGGACGATATGAAAGCCGTATGTACCTTTTCAGAAGTTTACAATTCATTATTAAATTTATTTTTAATAAATTAATCATTAATTATTTTTAGATTGTATAGCTTAAAAACTATAACCTTGGAATTTTCTTTAAAAATTCTATGTTCTTAAAAAAAAAAAAGATGAATGTCGGAATTGTGAATGGAGAATTGGATTTCAGATAGCAGAATATCTTTGTGTGTGTAACATATTTATTAAATCACCAGAGGGCGCTGCTTTGTATGTCTTGTGTAGCCCTATCTCTGTTTAGAGAGAGAACTGAACCACCGGGAGTCGGACGCGGAGTGGTGCTTCGCGGGTCCGCAGTTATGTATTGTTTAAAAATAAATATAGTTAAAGGTTGTTTGTAAGACCCTTCTTAAGTGTATGTGGGTGTGTATTAGTTGTAGTTTTTTGTCGGTGTGTGAGGGATTGCCCTTACTAATGACCGAGCATCAAAATAATTAGCCATCCAATAGTACCAGTATCAAGTTACAAAGATCTAAAAACTTAAATCTCAGTTTAGAGTGCAAAAATTATAGATGATCATAAAAAAATATCCAGATTAAATGCATATGTAAATTTTAATAAATACCCTATATACTGTTAAATATCTATAGTAACTCTCAAATCAAACGCGTCTGGTGCTTAATTGTGTTACTCTCAATTCATAAAGTCGCTTATGTAAATTCCTTTTTTATAAAGCAGATTTTATTAAAAAAAAACTACAGGTTCGCTTACGAATAGGGAAATAAACGTAAGTGATTTAACAAACCCATACCAAAACTAACTCCACGCTGGTAATAAAAACAAGATACACGTTAATCTCAATGTTTATTTTGAAACCTAAATAATATTGTTATTTTTTAATCGAAAACTTTGCATCTGATGGGGTAATATGCATATTTTCTACTACATCGTGTATCATATTACAATTTCAATTACGTTATTTGCCTAAAAGCCGATATTCGATCATATTCACTGCCTCAGTGATATGAAAACGTGCAATTCTCGGTGACTTTCCTAATAAGTCCAGCAGTCACTGCCTTAGTAAATATAACTTGAATGTGATTGTTGCAAGTATTCAGAAGGTTTCCTTCATTCTCGTAACTCGAACTTTATTCGAATAATGTGGAACATGTATTATTTAAGAATTGTATGCAAATTGTAAATTTGTTGCGAATTTTTTAATTTTAATTCAAAATAATCTAGTTTTTGTGCCTTTGATTTCCCCCCCCCCATATCACAAAATTAATTAAAATATGATTAATTAATATAAAAAAATATGAATATGAAAATAACTATATATATTTTCTTATAAATATTAATTTAAAAAATATTAAAACGTGACTAATTAATTCTGGGCTCAGATGGCAAAATGTTATAAGAAATTTCCATGACAGCAATTCTAAGATAAGATGACATCTTGGATAAGATGTCATGAAAAATCAGTAATTGTTTTAAATGAGCAAACGTGGTGCCAATGTTTCAGAAAAATAGTTGGCTATTACAGAAGTTACAGTAAATAGAAAACATCGGCGAACGAACATCCGGAATGTGAAAAACTCAATTTTTTTAAGAAAAGTTTCTAATAAAAGTTCATTTTGCCATCTGAGCACAGAATTAAAATATAATTAATTAATATATTTAACTATAATATATTTATATATGATTAATTTAAAGTACTTAAAATATGAGTTTATTCTCATTGTAGTAAAATATATCAAACATTTTTCATTCATGAGTTGCGTCACACCTACAAAGACTAAATAAAACAAGTATTGCCACTAAAGAAAAACAAAAATCTACAATTTTAAAATAATCTGGAAAACAGAGAATACTGTCAAACTGCGAAAAGAATACAAATACTGCAAGCAAGACATTCTGTTAAGTACGACTATAAATGTACATTTAGTATGAAGGCAAAATGAAAAAACAAAAACAAAAACACACAAAAATAAATATATAAATAAATAACTGTGAAATATGGGACGATAATCGTTAAAACATAAAATGTCTGTTTCAAAGGCAAGTTCCCAATAACTTAAGGTGACTGCCTACTTTCGGAAAAAATTTTTTTTAAATCATTTTTTAAGGCTTTTTTGGTCTTTTATGGTAAAACTAGCTGAAAACCCGCGCTTCGCTACGGAGTACACTCAAATTAAATACAACGGTCAACGTATGCAATTTTTGCCAAAAAATAATTATATATATTTATAATAAATGCAATGATCAATGTATACAATTGATGCAAAATATATATCTATCTATCTATATATATATATTTATAAAAAAATCGTAAGGGATATGCATTTTTTTTGGATAATATTCAATCGTCTGCTGCATTAGAAAGAGAAAAAAATATTTTTTTTGTCTATTTAGTTGTTACGCACGTGACGATAAATTTATTGAAAGTACCAGATAAAGAAATCACGTGATCAGCATTTAATAAATTAAATTCTAAAAATTAATCTTTAAAAATTCACCAAAAATCAGGAAATGGAGATAAAAAATTCGAAAAAAATTTCATTTTGAAGGAATTTTTATGATCTTTCTCGTGATATAAATTTTATAACCCTCAATGTATTATTTTAAATTGAAACGTAAAAAAGTTTAAAAAACAGCTTAAAAATTTAATTTTAAAAAATCTAAGAAGAATTTTTGAAAAATCTTCCTTAGTGCACCCCTACACTATTAGAAGAATCGCCATGCAAAATTTCAGTCCTTTAGGTCCAGCGGTTTGGTCTGTGCGTTGTATGTCAGTCAGTCAGTCAGTCAGTGAATGAATGAGTCAGTTACGGAACTGTTTTATATATATAGATAACACTTAAAAATTAAGAAAATAGCAAAAACTTACCTGTAAATACCATTCTTTTTTATAAATTGGTCAATTTTAGGCAATTTTTAATGAAATTTAGCTAAAACGCCTATCACTCTGTACAAAATTCTAATGCTACTATCTTTATTCCCTCCTCACAATTAATACATATGACAGTTAACATCAAAGTGATCTACAATCTAAGAGAAATTTTAAAATGCAAAAATAATACAGACAATTTTATGTTCCAATATGAAAATTTTCCCCGATTCGTCATTCCTTTCCTTATAAAAACAGCCCCAAATAAAAAAAACTATTTATTATACATCAATTATTGTAAGTCATTTCATTAAAATTGCATCTAAAACATTTCTTGAAAATTTTATCAAATTATATGCATTATTATGGGAAATATAATGAAAACGGTAGAGATTTGTGCTAAAAAACATAATTCTGTAAAAAACGCATTTAAAGTTGTTTGCCACTTCAATTTTGTAGCAGACGATGTTTTTTAAAATAACCATAACCTCTGCTTCTAATTGTTGTAGAATGAAAATCAAAACAGTTTTGAAAAGAGAAAAGATTTAATTACACGATTCTTGCAAAAAATAAAATTGACCAAAATTGTCAAAAAATGACATTTTCAAAATACACAGTGACCTTAAAAGTTAAGCAGACACTTTTCCTTATTTATATTCCTTATAGAAGGATTCAAAGATATTTATTTATAACAGATATAGATAGATATTTATATGTATTTTACTTATAAAATAATTAACTATTATTATTATTATTATGATAGCGAGTGCATATTTACTTAGTTTTATTCAAAGTAAAGACAGGGAGGGAGGTTTATTATTATTTTCGTTATCTTATGACAGATGCAGTTATTTTAATCTGAGATTCTAGCTTTTCACAATTTAAAAGTTTTTTTATCAAAATCGATTCAGCGAACTTACCGTGCGACCCTCCCCACATCAGGCACTGAAAATTTCATTTTTATAAAAATGACTATGAAAAAAACGCTGAAATTCTTAGTATTTGTGAGTTAAGTTTTAAATGCACCCCTCCATCATCCAAAATCCAAGTGGCATAATTTCATCAGATAACAAAATTCTGGCCAAAGTAGTTTCATCGAAGGTTTTAGTCAGGCAGATATTCACATCTCACTTGTTCTTAAAGTAATAATAATAATAATAATAATGAAAAATTTCATGGTAATAATAAAGAACGTATTTGATATAATTTTTATTCAAAGTAGTGACAGAGGGAGAGTTTGTTACTTTGTTATCAGTATGTACATCTGTGAATTTATAAAATAATAATAATAATAATAATAATAATAATAATAATAATAATAATAATAACTATAATAATAAAGAAAACAAATTTCGCGACTTTCCTTGAATAGAGAAAGAGATATTTACTGTTTCGTTTCTTATAAAATTATTATTGCAATTATCTATATATTTAAGTTGCTAAGCCGATTCTTTCGGCTGTCCGTGAGAGAAAACTACTGCATAAATATACTTCATTTTGGTCTTAAACGAAAGATTTAAATCTAGAGATGTGTCAAATTTAGTTTTTGTAGCTGCAATTTCTATTAATTAGCGATAATTTACAATTAAAAAAATTGCTTTCTGCGCATGCTCAGTGACATTTTTAATCTGGCTTTAGATACTAAGCACGAGGCCATATAAACACGTTAATTTGTTTATTCCGAGGAAAATTTGTGTACAGTCGAACCCCTTTATAACGAACTTAGAGAGACCAAAGGTTTTGTTCGCTTTATCCGGTGGTTCGCTATATCCAAACCATTAAGAGAAATGCTAGAGTTCACAAAATGTATAACTCATTAGTTGCAATGTGTATTAAATAATGATGTATTAAGAATGATAAAATCTACTAAAAATGATTGGCCGCATAATCACGAGGCCGCATAAACACGTTAATTTGTTTATTCCGAGGAAAATTTGTGTACAGTCGAACCCCGTTATAATGAACTTAGAGGGACCAAAGGTTTTGTTCGCTTTATCCGGTGGTTCGCTATATCCAAACCATTAAGAGAAATGCTAGAGTTCACAAAATGTTTAACTCATTAGTTGCAATGTGTATTAAATAATGATGTATTAAAAATGATAAAATCTGCTAAAAATGATAGGCCGCATAATCACGAGGCCGCATAAACACGTTAATTTGTTTATTCCGAGGAAAATTTGTGTACAGTCGAACCCCGTTATAATGAACTTAGAGGGACCAAAGGTTTTTGTTCGCTTTATCCGGTGGTTCGCTATATCCAAACCATTAAGAGAAATGCTAGAGTTCACAAAATGTTTAACTCATTAGTTGCAATGTGTATTAAATAATGATGTATTAAAAATGATAAAATCTGCTAAAAATGATAGGCCGCATAATCACGAGGCCGCATAAACACGTTAATTTGTTTATTCCGAGGAAAATTTGTGTGCAGTCGAACCCCGTTATAATGAACTTAGAGGGACCAAAGGTTTTGTTCGCTTTATCCGGTGGTTCGCTATATCCAAACCATTAAGAGAAATGCTAGAGTTCACAAAATGTATAACTCATTAGTTGCAATATGTATTAAATAATGATGTATTAAAAATGATAAAATCTATCAAAAATGATAGGCCGCATAAACACGTTAATTTGTTTATTCCGAGTAAAATTTGTGTGCAGTCGAACCCCTTTATAATGAACTTAGAGGGACCAAAGGTTTTGTTCGCTTTATCCGGTGGTTCGCTATATCCAAACCATTAAGAGAAATGCTAGAGTTCACAAAATGTATAACTCATTAGTTGCTATGTGTATTGAATAATGATGTATTCAAAATGATAAAATCTACTAAAAATGATCATTAAGGAATTAAATCAACTAAAATCGATTACATTAACCTGACACAATACTAGTTAAATTACGTACAATAGGAAAACGGAGGGACCAAAATTTTCGTTCGTTATATCCGTGGGTTCGTTATATACCGGGTTCTCTCTAACGGGGTTCGACTGTATTAGTACATTTATTTACTATCCACCAGTCATGTTTTGACGAGTACCGACTAGTTCTATTTGAGACATACTCGTATTTTCACATATTAAACATTTCTATGTCACTATTTACCTAACAAACCTCTCTGTGACTAAATTAGAATAAGAAAATTTCATTCTTTTATTTAATTTAATCTTAATAAACTAGAAATAACAAACGGAATTTTCAGAAGTGTTCATATTAGTAGATTTGCCTCATGGAAAATCCATTCTAAAACATGTGATCTCAGTGCGGTCGTAAACTCCACTTACCAGATTAAGAAGTATTTGCATCATAGTCTGCAAGTAATGCACTTGTCAAAAAGGATTATACCTAGTAAATATTTTAACTGGGTATAATCCTCTTTACCTAGTATTACAAACACATTGTGCAATTCGAACATTTCTGTGTATAATATTATGTATCTCTATATATATTTCTGCATGTTTTTTTTTTTTTGTATTATTCTATTGTAGTAAAAGGGTGGATAAAATTTCATACTAAATTTAGAAAAAGAAAATATATGTTACATACCAATTGCATTCCTCTAAAATTCCTTTGCTCTTCATTATTATTTCTCTTATATTTTGTCCAGTAAAGTAATTTTCAAAACCCCATGATGGAAAGGATTATTTTTTTCTCTTACGACAATACATTTTTTTAAATACAGATCTTTCGAAATCAAAAATGAAATGCAACGCAACTAATGCCATCTCCATTTGAAATTCTGAACTAAAACCTTCAGCAGAGTGCGGGCAAAAACAGCTCTCAAATTATTCTTCATTTAAATTCTAATCGAACTATCACTTAATCGTCTTTTCATTTAAAGCGCGTTTTGAAACTTTTTAACGTACGGTGAATCTTTAGGACATTGATAAATATTTATATCCTTAAGATATGATTCTAAGAATAGTTATCTGGAACATTATCGATATATTAAGAATTCTCTAATATATGGGGAAATAATATGAACATACACCATAATGCACAAACGTGTGTAACTAAGTTCTAGATTCAAGCAGGCGATTTTAAAGGATGTTGATATTCATTTAGTTCACTAAATTCAGTTTATTGTTCCAAAAAATTTTTATTAACAGCAGAATTATATTACTCTTAAAACTTATTTTTCGCAATGACGAAACAAATCACAAACAAAAAGCAGTTCTAATTTACAATATTTCTGCAAATTTAATTGTTTTCTCGGCATAGCACGTTTCCACCACAGGAGTCATCAGGTTCGGTCTCCATTCATAAGGGTCCGATTCTTGTTCACATAGGAGTCCGATAGCGGAAACGTAAATGGAAAGGTGGTGTTGAGACGGAAATAAACCAATCATACGCAATAAAAATTCCGTTGCTAATCGTTTGGAGGTTTGTCATTGGTTAAATATATTTCAATACTTTAACGCTTCCGCTACCGGACTCCTATGTGAACTGATCATTAGACCCTGAATGCGTCTTAACGCTTTGGCTCCTGGAGGAGAAAATACGTTTAGTTTAAATTGGCTTCTCGCGCACGCAACTTAAAAGTGAAACTCTTTACTCTCAGGTAATTCTCAAGGGGAAGCATTCCATCAGCGCATAGATCTAGTTTTTCAATGCCATGGCTGATTACAGGAAAGGTAAATTTATCCGGATTACATTAGTTTCCTATGAGATCCCATAATTTTATATATATATATATATGTATGTGTGTGTGTGTGTGTGTGTTCACAAGCATTTTGTAATAATCCCCCCCCCCCTTAAATTTGTCTTTGTAAAGAATCATAAGCATATAAAACATACTTACACAAATTTTATTTGAAAGATTAAAATTTAAGTTATAAATAATTTTTTTATGCTTTTATATGGTCGGTAAAGCAAACGCTCTGTATGCATTGCTTCCATCCCCCCTCATTGTTTATGTGAAGAATATCAAAATAATTTGACTTCGGGATCCAAAAAAATTTATATGCTAAAGCTTTTAAACGCTAGTGGTAAAGTATTTAAAGTTTTAAATGTTATTAAAGTTCAGTGTTCAAACGTTAATAAAGTTCAGCAAGCGTTAGTAACGTTATTCAGTGACAATTTTAAAGCTGAAATTTCACGGTATGAGATGAAGTTTGAATTAAATGCATTGTTGGAACACGCATACGAGAAGACAGTATGGAAATCAAGGTTTAATCAATCCTTAAAGTTAATAACCATTATATATAAACTGATACTCTATTCATTTTCAGTGGATCCCTTCCCATGTTGGGATTGACGGTAATGAAAGGGCCGACTTTTTAGCCAGGACTGCTGCTGAGGAGTACGTGAGCCCTTGTGAGGCTCTTACTTTTAGAGAGATTTACTCCCTTATGAAGATTAATCAAATCCATCCTTGGAGAACTCCTCCTTGACACCCATGGAACTTTGGAAGAAGTCCGGCTGGGTCTTTCCAGCTCAACCCCAGAAAATATCAAACGGCCTTCTCGCGCTTCATGAGTGGTCATATTAAAGTACTCACTATTCGGCAGGGTCAGAAGATCTTCCCGGGGTGCCACTGGTGCTCTGCCGACATGGCCTCCTTTGCCCATCTTTTGGCTTGTTTGGGTTTTACAAAGGAGAGATCCTTCTGGACCCTCTACTGTTTTTAGACTTTTTAGATATTTTTGGTTTCATGGAGATTGTCTAGCCTTGCTAGACAATCTGGGATTAGTATATATATATATATATATATATATATATATATATATATATATATATAAACTGAGTATAAAATCATAACTTCTTACTAAAATTTTGCACTTTACATGCAATAAATCTGCCTTTGTATATATATATATATATACAGTCGAACCTCCATATATCGAACTTCCACATATCGAAATTTTCTATATATCGAACTCTTAGCAAATCTCCATGTTCATTACATAGAAAAATTGTTTCTATATATCGAAAAAATCTCTATATATCGAAATTTTTTTCAAGACAAATTGGGAGATTTTATTCCACTTAAAAAAAAATCTCCCAATTTTTGGCATTTGAAACAATACGTCGTGGACTTCAACTCGCGGAAAATGTCCCTGATGAAGTTTTTAGTGGGCTGAATAAATATGAACATTTCTTTGAACTGTCCGCAAAACTGGCTGTCCAGCAAGATATTCGTAGTTTTTTTAAAACAATGTAACTGTGATCATTGTAACCATTGTCTGCATTATTGTTTTTTTAAATATGTAGTACTCTATAAATCTTTCATATTAATTAATTTTTAGTTATTAACTTTAATTAGAAATGGAGTTTCGTATACGAAAATTAGCTTTAATTAATTTTTTTAGGAGAATTATGATAAAACTAAGTTCAATTCTATATATCGAAATTTCTATATATCGAATTTTTTTCCGGCAATTTGCTATTTCGATATATGGAGGTTCGACTGTATATACATATATATATATATATATATATATATATATATATATATGTTTTTTTTTACGCATTTTGCAATGATTTCTCCCCCCTTAAATTTGTCTTTGTAAAGAATCATAAGCATATAAAAAATACTTGGACAAATTTTATTTGAAAAGTTAAAATTTAAAATATAAAGTATATTTTTTGGCTTCTATATTATGTTCGGCAAAGCAAACGCTCTGTATGCATTGTTTCCCCCCAGTTATTCATGTGAATAATATCAAAATAATTTGTCTTCGAGATTTAAAAAATAATATATATATATCATAATGTTTTTAAACGCATTAAACATATTTTTTTCCCTTGGTAATTTTTGCCCCAGGAAAAATATTTTCAAAATTTTTACTCTAAATCCAAAATAATGGAGAACTCTACAGAAAATACAACAAAAGAACGCTGTCAGGAATCTCAGTGGACATACCTTACCAGGAATTTTTGGTATATTTCTCAAAGATGGGAAATTGGGAAAAATTCCATTCAGAGGTAAACGGTCTGGGACCGCACTCTAAGTTCTGCATAAAAATGTGTCAATCAATGTAACCATTGTGAAACAGGCGGATTGCGTGCATATATCTCAGTTGTGTATTTCGTCATATGGTCTGAAGTATGGATTTTTTAACCTTTGTTGTATAAAACTTAGAGATACCGTAACTCTAATATTTACGACAGCTGAATGAAAAATTTGGAAATATCATTTGTAAATGAATCAGAAATTTAAATTATGGTTTGAATTATTCGAACTTTGAATTCCGGGTGCTGTTTGAAAGATTATCGCCTACACCCGGGTCAAGTGTAAATTTTTTCCCATGCGGGCACTTTTGGTTAGCGTAGTGTTACTCTAAATAAGCCGTACTAAGCTCCATTTCAGATTATACTATCGAGGTTTAAAATCAGCGTTAAGCTACGACGAATTTTTTTTATCAATATTTTAGCATAGCAAGTTTAGGTTAGCAAGTCCACATTTATTATAGATATATTATATATATATATATATATATATATATATATATATATATATATATTATATATATATATTATATATATATATATATATATATATAATATATATATATATATATATATATATGTATATATATAATATATATATATATATATATATATATATATATAATATATATAATATATATATATATATATATATATATATATATATATATATAATATATATATATATATATATATATGTATATATATAATATATATATATATATATATATATATATATATATATATATATAATATAATATAGATAATATATATATATATATATATATATATATATATATAATATATATAATATATATATATATATATATATATATATATATATATATATATATATTATATATATATATATATATATATATATATATATATATATCAGGGCATTTAATCATTGACGTTTACATCTAAACAATTAAAATTGGTCTTTTTGAAAAAATTAAATCAAAGTTAAAAGATTATTAATAAACACTCGAATTACATTCAAAAATATAATTTCAAATGCGAGAAACAAGATACAAAAATCTACGATCATAATTCAGATTAATATTGAGAACATAATTTAGATTGATATTGGAAGCATAATTTAGATTGATACTGAGATTGAAGATCTCAGACATCGACTCATGTATTGCGTTAAATTGATTGGACATAGAGGAAAGTTAGAGAATTTTTAATAAACACTCGAATTACATTCAAAAATATAATTTAAAATGCAAGAAACACGATACAAAAATCTACTATTAGAAACTGAGAGCATAATTTAGATTAATATTGAGAGCATAATTTAGATTGATACTGAGATTAAAGATTTGAGACCTCGACTCATGTATTGAGTTAAATTGAATGGACACAGATGAATAAGGAAATCAACGCTACAACTGCCAGGACAGTCGAAGTGACGGGCTTTAAGATTGGTAGGAAGCGGCATATTTTAATAATTGATAGTTCTAGAGATTGTGAATACATAGCAGGTAAAATAGGAGCAAACAATCAAAACATAAACTACGATTTTTCAGGAAAGTTCACAGAAAATCAAAACTGACTCCTTTGCTTTGAATGAAATGAAAAGAGTTTTCCTTCGACTTTAGAATTATTACGAGTAGAACATGATAAAAGAGTGACTTAAAAAAATTTCTGCTTATTCCTTATGTGTGCTAGAAGAAATTGTGATTCATTGAGTAATTCCGCCGGTAGGAATGAAGACCATAGCATCTCCGGTAGAAGATAAAGAATTATTTATAAAATCCTAATTCCAATTTTTCTGGACAGCTATCCCCAACTCCAGATGCTGAAATCTTTTCTTCAGAAATGAAACAACAGCAAGATCAATAAAATATAAGTTATGAGATTCTAGACATTTACAGCAGCTAAAAAGGTTTAAAATGTGTGAATAGAAAATAGTAAGCCTAGTAAATATATATTTTTATTGGATATTTATCATTTGTCTAGATTTTTTGTTGCTAGGTAAGTACAAAAATTTTTCTATGAGAGTACGTTTCAGAAAACGGGTTTTAAACATGCATCAACATCCTATTCAGCAGTTAGGGTAAAAATTTATAAACTCAATAAATAACGATAAAAGATTATTGATTTATAAGCAAAATATCATTTAGAACATTTTTTACATTAAAATAATATTTATGTACAGTAAAATTGTACATTTCAACACCCCCTATGCACTAAATAAATAATTCTCTAAATGTGACACATTTTTGATAAAAGAAATCTTGCTGTCATAATAACAATTTCCCTTGCGTGTGATAATATGATTATTTTTTATAAATTTTTGAACTCGCATTTAAGAATAAAAATATCAATATATAAAAATTTCATGTTATTTTATTTAATTTCACATTAATCCCATGACTTTAAAACATTATTTTTGTTTAAATTGAAGTTAATTCCAAAACTAGAATATTTATTTAATTTTAAGTGCAATTTAAAAAAAAACAATCTCGATTTGAAAAACGTTTATACTGCGAAATATCCTTTTATTGTTTAAAAGAGAAAAAAAAGGTTCGACTTGAATGAATTTCTCATAAATAAACCTGCACCATCAAATACGCATTAAATCACAAAGGAAATCCGACAATACAAACACTTAAATCAACCCCCAACAAACACCGCAAAGAAATATCGAAAAGGAGATACATTTAAAAAAAATGAAATAAGAACCGGCAGATAATCACAATCCCACAAACCTCGAAGGCGTAAGGAAGGGAGAAAAGCAGCCTTACAGGAGGAACATTCTGTTATCCGAAGCCTCAGTTGTCAAAACGAGGTGAAAGGCAATTTTTTAAACCATATTTTTCATTCCTATCTTTTGCAAATTCGTGAAAAAACGTCCGCAGACACAAAGAGACACCGATTGTCGACAAAACCTGGAGGCTATACCCCGTAACTGCGAATAATGTGTGCGTGTGTTGAGTAAAATGATGACATTTATCATTGAGCCTCCCCCGGTACAGTGGGAAGTCGTGCCTGGCAGCGTATTAAATGCAGATTTTGGCCCTGCGATGACTCAGTTTTAAAGTCATTCATCTGCTGGTGACTACGATCAGGGGCGGAGGCAAGTACTGAGCTACAGAGGCAGCCATTCATGACCACTTTTATTCCATATTATAGTTTTTTGATGGACTTACCGTTCTTAAATATTTTAATTTTATCCTTGCCTTAGAATGAGTATCCTTCTTCAAAAGAAAGAGTATCCTTCTTCAAAAATGAATTTCTTTGTAAATTGGATAGTATTTTTATTATCACTATCTAGTTACGATGAAATTAGTGTTAAGTCTACCGCAATGTATAGCAAATACCCTAAAGGGAATTGTATTCATTCTTGTTACTGTACACATTTTCCTATCTTACTTTAGTCTGACTTTAAAAGTGAGACACTTATGAGTGCAAATGTTGAACTTATCAGACTGGTGAGCTCTATTTCCCACAATGCACTTCACTTATACTTTCACGGCAAATTTTCCGTCAGCACAACTGGATCTGTATTTCCATGACAAATTTGTTTTTGCAATCTAAGAAATTTATTTTTTAAAGTTTAATTCACGCATACACGATCCATATACATTTGAAAGAGTTGAGAAAAATGGCCTTGGAGTACCTGTTATTCCGAATAAAGACCTGCATAACGCTGGTTAACCAATTATGTTTGTTTTCTTTACGTCAGTAAAGAAAACATATCACTTATCAACTTCTGTATAAATAAAAAATTAACAGAAAGATCACATTCTTTATTTAGAAAAAAAAATGAAATTCCAGGAACAATTTAATATAAACATTGATAGTTTGCCAATAAATATTAATGTTTTTATTCATAAATAACTTTTTGGTTAATCTGAATACAGTTAGGACATTTTCAATCCACTTTTTATAAACAGTATAAAACGAGTGGTTGAACATGCTTGCAATTTCTTCGTATATTTTGACATTTGAAAACAGAAACACTACCTACATAATCATCCCAATATAAACTTACATTGACACTAATACATAAAAATATGAGGTACATTTTGGTCTCGTTTATTGGTCATAAAAACTTTATATAGTCTACTAGTTAAAAATCCCTGTCATTTATATAAGTGAACAGTAGTCAGCTATATTTTTCAGCTATATTAGTTTTTAAAAAAGGCAGAAAATTCCGACCATGAACTAAGTCTCTATTAATTTTAAACTAACTTTAATTCTAATTTTAACTAAGTCTCTATTAATTTTAAGCATGATATTGAAAAGAATAATAATATAATTCATGATCTCGTTATAAAAATAAATCCTAATTTTTGCGCCACTTCCCTACTATGTTAAAAAAAATTGAAATAAATTTTATGAATAAAAGATTTGTTTTAATGTCTTACAGGAATAAAGCAGAGGGTGATAATATATTTTACAATCAATATTACTAAACTAGTAAAAATACACAAAAACATTTCAAGCATATTTAACACTCCGGGAGATTAAAATCAATTTCAGATGTTTCCCAACTAGAAGTAAGGATAACAAGAAATAACTATTTTTCTTAATTTTAAGAATTTGTAAGGAATAGTGTATCGAACTCTTTAGAAAACAAGTTCCAGTTCCGCAACTCTTTTACGAAAGTAGAATACTAATTATTTTTTTTAACAAATATGAAAAATTGGAATTTTTAAATTACCTCTTAATGTTTAATACGTCTACACTCTTCACAAACACCCATTCTTTATTCAGTTATCACTTCGTTTTAGAGGATAATATATAAACTGATGTCATTCGTAAAAAGTAATACATCAAATTGCTTTTAATGTTTTCAGTTTTAATGATTCTCTCTCCTACCGGCAGAAATGTACTTTTTGGAAAGCTTGTATTGTTTCTGATGAAAGTTTTCAAAACAGTTCTGTCTAAAAAAATTACTATAATAATTTGTTTTTTAATAAACTGATTTTTAGCTAGCAGTTTGTTATGGCTGTGCAAATGAAATATATTTATAAGTTGTCTATTCATTCTGAGCACAAATTTCCCACTTTTTGCAATTACAAAACTACGTTAAGTTGTAACTGGTTATGTACCTCCTCAAAAAAATATTGGCAATATATCGTACTAGGTGGCCCGTGCAACCATTTCGCATACGATTAAAATACAATGAATTTTATAGCGAGGTTGGTGGTTTGTAGTATGATGAACGAAGAACCGGTTCATTTACAGCAATTGTTTATTTGTCAAATAACATTGGTGCGTAGGGATAATACAAAGCCAATAAACAAAACGTCTTTGGTCACAATATTGGAGGGGAAGCATAAGACTAAACAGGGGAACATGAGATATGTACATGTCAAAACACCTTTGTAGACAATATTAAAAGTTAAATATGACACAAACTCGTGGAAAATGTGATATTTACATTACAAAACCTCTTTGTGGACACTATTTCACTGTGCCGTTTCGACGCATTCAGGGAAAGAACTTTAGGGCCAAAAGTCAGTTTTTCACTTCACTTTTTAAACAAACAATATAATGTGTCATACTGAATTAACGATCCGTCAGAAGCTGAGAACTTAATCTTTAAAAATTGTACCTCATTTATGGATTTTAGTTAAGTATGAAGGGAGAAAACAAAAAAACACCTTTTAGAAAGAATATATATGGTTTCTCCCATGCAAAAGGAATAATGTGCACGTACGCGAATGTTGCCAATAAATAAACTCCTTAATGAAATCACAGAATGATGATAAAAGCAAAGGATTTTTAAATTTAAAAGTTCAGTGTGACTGATAATGGTAAAATAAAAAAAGGCTAGCGTTTGCGCCATCTAGGGGAAGAAATTTTTTTTATAATGCTTATACTTCGATTTTTAAACAAACAATAAGATGTGTTATTCTAAATTAACAATTCGCATGAAGCAGCGATTTTAATCTTTAAAATGGTACCTCATTTATCAATTTTGGTTAAGTATGAAGGGAGAAAAAGTGATGAAACAAAAAAACACCTTTTAGAAAATATATAGAGATCATTTGTATTTGTATTATAAAGACAATGGTGCATAAGCTATATTTTTTTCTTCCATAAGCTATGTTGTTTTTAAAATCTCCTTCTTCATGTTTCAAGTCTGATTGCTTTAAACACTTAATTAAAGTAGCTAAGAAGGGTATTATTAATTCTTTTTCTTCCTCCATTAGATTTAAAGCTCATAAATATTCAATATTTAATACCAAAATAAGAAAAATCGAAGAAAAAGTGTTCTGCAGATGTTAGTTTTATTTATTATATCAAAGATTCTTACAACAGCGGTACCTCTGAATCGACAAATATGCAAATTACTAAAATTCCCTCGCATACTTCCAGAGAAATAAAATGGTAACAACTACAAAGTTTGGCATTCCACTAAACTCAAATTCTCGACTAAGACGAGATTCGGTTACTTTTTTCATGCCTTACACACACACCATTTCTTCAACATTTATCACATCAACACGAATCGATTTATAAAGCATGAGGGACAGAATTGTCCAGTTTATGCCAAAGAAAAGACAAATTGTAAATGCGTTCCAACACCGTTTTTTTTTCACAATGCTTCCTCAACATTATATATCACTTTTAAACTCTATTAAATTTGACTAGAAAAGAAGAGGAAAAAAAGTTCGCTTATATAACACGTCTTCTTGCATGCTCCAGTAAAAATGTTTCATCAATTTTCCAAATCACTTTTTTTTGTTACTGTGGTGTTTAAAGGTGTTTTTTAAAGTTATTTTGCTTTACACGGGTTCTAAATGAGCTGAAATCTTTAAAAAAAAACGTAAAAATACTTATAAAAGAATGCTGACATTAAAGAGATAAATAATAGAAAGTTTAGATGCACAATGCTTTTTGTGTACGGAACTGTTAAGGAAATATATAATTTTAATTATGGAAGTAAAAGTTTAAACAAATTATGGTACTTTACCCTGACACTATTAAATAATAATAAATTAAATAATATAAATTTTATGGAAAATGATGGTGGTTGCTTTTTTATTGCCAGCCAGTAAAACTTCGAAAATAAATTTGTCAGTTATGAATGCAGTAATTTATTTTTTTTCATTTACTAATTCGTTCCCTGTTGAAAATATTTTAAATCGAAAACTTAGTTATAACTAATGTTTATTGAAAATTTCATTAGTTTTTAAATGCATTTTAGTATCCCCAGAATCAAAAAAATCTCTCAGAAATCGAGTTTTTCATAAAATATTTCCTTTTTTTTATAAAAAGGGATATTAAACGAAAAATATTTTTACATTCTAAAAAGAGAATAATATTGATGTAATATTTTTGAAATATCAGTCAAAGAAGGCAATTAGAAGACATTTAACTGGTTTTTGATAAGGATAAATTAGATGAAACCTATTGAATAAAAAAGGAAGATAACTATTTTTTATTACTGAGCAGTAAAGCATCAATTATAAATTTCCAGATTACATAAGAAATTAGTTGTCATTATTTCAGGCTTTCTCTGCATTTCAGGTTAAAATAATTTAACTCACTACATTCAGAGAAAACTTGTTTCAAATAGAAAGTTCGTTATTTATATAAAAAATTGTTTTTTCTCTCATCATAAGGAAACTATAGCTTAAAATTTAAAAAGCTTAATTACAGGTTCTCTATTATATGATACCACCACTTTCATGGTAAAACATATTACTATACAAAAATTTCCCTTATTTTAAAATTTATAAAAAAAATACTTTATTTATTTTTTTCAACTGCGTGCAGACAACATACTTAAAATACAAGTGTTGTTAACTAAAGCAAACCTCTTGAACATGTTTTCCGACATTTTATTTCGCAACTCTTTAAAGTTTTCATAGAAAAAGTGTTTAGCGTCCCAGAATGGAGAATTAAATATTTCTCCACTGTTGAGGTATATACTCTCTATCTTTCAGGAATATTTATTATAAGTGGATAGATTCATTCAAATAGGTTCCCTATTTGCAGATTTATTACTGCATAGGTATTATTTCGAACAAAGCGAACCCCAAATCAAAGACCCAGACCAATAAATCCCCAGAGAGATTATTTTCCTGCATAAATAAAGATAAAAAAATTATAAATATACCAATAAATTTGCGCGCAGGGGCACAACTTATATATATCGAGTTCTTTAACCCCAGATGAAATAATATACAACAATTTCTGTTCACTTAATCAGCTACATGAAACGTCTATAACAAATAAATTAACATATTCCTGAACTTGATGCTAAATCGGATTTCTTACTATTTGTTTTAATGCCACCTGACCACAGGTTGTAATCAAAACATAAGAAGGTTGAAACAAAAGAGGGAAAATGCACTTAATTGTTTTACAATACAGGGTGTCCCCCAATACATTGACACATGTTAAAAATTTATGCAAAAAAAAGTATACAAGGTTAGAACAGGAAATTCACAGATGTGTTACTGTATATAAAGTTTTTTTCTGAGTCAAAAAAGTTGAATAGATGCAGCTAGTTGTTCCCTAAGAGCGGAAGTTGTAAAATGGCTACTCAATCAGAGGGAGCAATGCGTTGGCCGGTATTTCAAAACGGAATCTGTTACGAAAGTGTAATGAAATTTGGAAAAGATCCTCCAAGTTGTAACAACATGTTAGCTTGATATAAAAAGTTTTTGGAAACGGGAAGTGTTCTTGATAGTCGGTTGTGGTGTTGAAGAACTCAAAAGACACATAATTGCTGCAATTTCATGTGTAACGGAATCCAGTTTGGAACGCACATAGGCTGAGATCGATTACTAATCAGATGCTCTCCGAGACACTCAAGTTGCACCTATTGAAATTCAATGACTGTACCAAAAAAACTCTAATATATAAGGTAACACATATGTGAATTTCTAGTTCCGAACTTGTGTACTTTTTTGTATATATTTTTTTAAAAATATGTCAAGGTTTTTTGAGACACCCTATATAACGGTCGAAGCAGATCAAGCCTAACGCATCATGCTAGATATGCAAGATAATAAATGCAAGATAATAAAGCACAACAATTTCGAATTCCTCTAATAAACAATATAATCTACTTAACAAAACATTCTCTTTCATCTTAACCAACTGAACAAACTAATTAAGGTATCATAGAAGTTACAAAGTTAATTCAGAACTAAGCAAACAAGCTATTTCTTCTTAAGCATACACTTATGAACAGAAATAACACTTGTAACTAACACACACACACATATATATATATTTACATATATGTTAAAACATTAATTGAGAAAATTACAGGGGACTTTAGAATAGCTAAACTTAACATTAAAATCACTGTCAAAACGCGTTGAAAAGGGTTTTTCCCCGCGGAAATTACCTCGATTCGTGAAAGTAAGTTGAAGTTCCACCGAGGGAATCTATTTTAGATGTACAGGTTTAGCGCCCGAAAATATTGCTGACATAAACAAAAGACGGTTCTGGAAGTTTCCATGTGGTATTTTGAGCATGCGCGATAGGGGGGACGCTCTGAGGAGAATAATAGAAATAGTAGCTGCGTTTACATGGACAACAATAATACCCGGGATTTACCCGCTAATAGGGAAAACCTTCGAAGCCCGTTTACATGGGACCACATTTTCACCCTGCTTTTACCCGTCTTACCGGAAGTAAAGGCCGTCACATGATTCGGCGGAAGTGATCCTCATACACCATCATTCCTTGTAAATCACGTTATGGGTTCGATCCCAGCCGGTGTCATACTTTTCCGAATTCACTGTATTACTATTTTTAGCTTTCCATCTTCGAACTCCGCATTTATCTCGTTAAGAAGTGTATGGTCCTGGGGAAGGCCTTTTTTTTCCCAATTGCTGTTCTTTTGACCTCGAATTCTTAAATTTTAAAAATAACAACAACAAAAAAATCATAAAACTTTAAAAATCCAAAAACATTGAAAAACTTACAAAAATATTTTTTGTATTCTTATGATATCTGCTTTTCTGGGCCTCTTAATATTATTACTTTTTTGTTTTCCGTGGATTATTCTTCTTATCTAATTTTTCTTCTAAATTTTCTTAACTTGTAAGTCTATATTTTTTCTGTTAAAATTAACTTTTTTGTTTTAATTTAACTTTACTATTAATTTTTTTTCTTTTACCCGCGTTATTCTTACCTTAATATTTTAATTCATTACTTAAAATTTTAACTACTGAGCACTCCCACCTTGATTACATATATCTTGCTTACAGGAGATAAAGTCGACACGACCAATGCACTCCTCTTCTAAAACACAATTACGTCTGCGTCTATTTGTTATTTAAATGCAGTATATGTCAGTCGCTGTTGATAATTATAGAACGTTTACGATTGTTTACTGTTGTTTTTAAAAATAAATTTAGAAAATAGATAGGAAAAAAGGAATATAAGAACTAGAAGATTGATGCGGTTATTAGATATAATCGTACGATCTATGGCTTCATCGCTAAATTTAGTTTTTCCACAACAAAGAATGTGGGCAAAATTACGAAGCTCTGTTTGGTGGGAAGAAATTATTTTAAATTCCTGAAGTAATAAAGACTGGAAAGAATATTTTCCAATCGATAGGTGCATTTTTTTTAAATTATAAGATTAATTGTAAGATACTTATTGTTTTAATAAATCCTTTTATAAAATCAAAATGTAATTTTGATTTCAATTTTGTTTCAGTAATTTTTAGTCATGTATAAATAAAAAAATCATAAATAGATATAAATAAATTTTTATCTGTGAATTCTAAAATAATTAATTTATAAATAAATTTTAATGTTACGTTTAATTATTGATTATACTTATTAAATTTATTAATTTTACCATAACACTTTAAATGAAAATGTTACTGAAATTTTATTGAAATGAAATTTTATTTCTTATTTTACATACCAGATGGCAGTACCATTCTATTTATAATGTAATTGGGGATGGTTCAGATCAAGAAATAAATGAAATCGTCCGGGAAAAAATAGGCACTTTTCTACTGTTTTCTTGAAAATTATGCGATCGTTAAGGGGTTCCAGATCCTTCCATCGATCATTTAGCTGCATTTTCATGGATTCACACAAGTTCAAATCCGCCATGTTATTTACTCCCAGCTTCGAAATGCATCATGGGTAATTAGCGGGTTTTATCCTGGGTCGAAGCAGGGTCGAAAATCCACCCTGCATTTTTCCCTATCGTAGGGAAAAAGTAAGAAACGACCCTGCTTTTACCCGGGTTTTTGGCACATGTAAACGGCACTCGTGGCAGATTAAGCTGGAAGGTCGTTGTTAACGAACGCGCGCTGCTCGGTGCCGCGGAGTTTTTGAAGATGGCGATGCTAGGAGATAAACTTTGAGCGTGGTTCTCTCGAAGAAAAGAAATAAAGTGATTGACTTGAATTATGGACTTTTTATTGATCAAAGTGCCTTCCACTCGCCAACCATGTTAACAGACGCGATGACTGCAGGTGTATTTATTATAGCGGGTGTAAATCCAACGCTCGCCATATATATATAGATAGTATTTATTTATGTGTTTGATATGTTATGTGCGCTCTTAGTTATACATGAAGGTGGTTAATAAAATGTTTTACATTTCTTCAAGATCTTTTGAGTTGTCATGCTTATAACATTCTCTGTTTTAAGCTTTTATGGTGACCACGTCATATAGTGGTTCCCCTCGAGCATCCCCAAAGTGGGTTCGGGTGCAAATCTTAGTTAAAGCATGACTTTCCTGTGCTGTCTCCTCATAGGGAAGCAGAGTTGGCTCACTTATAAGGCGCTCTCATTATCGAGTATCGAAAACAAATCATGATCGAGTATCAAGTAACAAATTCGTCGTGTGAAGGGGTCAAAACCTCAGGACAAAGTACCTGCAACGTTGGAAAAAAAATTAAGCATGCATGCGTATACACATATGAATACATATGACTACACATTCACGTAGATATACAAATGCATATATATATATATATATATATATAACATTTAAATTAGCATTGCTTAAGTCGAAATGAAACGTGCATTACATAATTTCTTCTGCATTTAAACTCGAAAACGCTCGCAGCGCTGCGGCAATTAAAAAAGAACGATGACTGACAAACATTCAAATTGTTTAAGCTACCATTTAACAGACATCCATTCAACACGTGCATCGTTTAGCAGAAGCAAGGAACAAATTTGCATAAAACAAATTAAACCTTTTACGTTTCTCTCTAATAGATACTTGAACGAGTGATAATCGGGGGAGATACTTCAATTGAATTTCGAATTTAGAACTCTGTAATTTATTCCGCAGAGATTACGTCTGCAAAGAATTTCGCTCTGTCCTTTTATTTCAGCTCATCTGAATGGGAACATTTCATCTGGTGATGTGTGGATGGCAAAGGAAGGAAAGGGGAAAATTTACCCCTTTTTCTTTTTCAGAGGAAGTATGATCTATCTTCAATAAGAAATCACTTGAAATACTCTCATCAAATTTTAACATTTATATATGATATAATTACTATGAGCTTTTTTAAGAGTTGAATATAGGCCAAGGATTTGCAGAATGTCGTATAAGCATATAAAATATGTATAAACGGAATGAGGGACATTTTATATGAATGACCATTTGTGTCATTCATGAAGGGGGGAAACGTCCCTTTGCTTGCAGTGTGTGTATTATTTAACATGAAAGTGATCAAATGGATCAGTCCTATTTTATTTAGAGCACTAAAAATAAAACTTTTAAAATAAAGTTATGTCATTAAGAATTTGAACTCTTCTATGAACTTACTGTAGGTCAAGTTTGCCAAGAACAACCTAAAAGCTCACAAACTGCGAATTGCCCGATTATGTGTTACAAATGATAAGATAAATATTTATCGATGTCAGTGTCACTGTTTTCATACAATTTCTGTTTCTTCATTACTATTGAATACTGATGTTATTTTCACACACACACTCACGCACACACACACTGCCATAATGCGTGTGCACACATTATGACAGTGGCCTCAGTCAAGGACAAAAAAAAAATGAGTTTATCCCTTATTTCACGTTGCATTCTCTTATATTACCGTAATCTGAAGCAATCTTTACAACATTGTAAAAATTGAACCATTAGAGTGAATTGGTTGTTGTGTCATTAAACATAATTCTGTTCGTGTTCAAACTCAAACCTTTAAATATCTCCAAACGAAAAATCTATGACTTTGACCATTTTCTGAATACCTGACACACACACACACACACACACACATATATATATATATATATATATATATATATATATATATATATATATATATATATATATATATATATATATATATATATATATATATACATATATATATATATATACATATATATATATGTAATATATTAAATATTGTGCCCTCCATTCTAGCATTTAAATTCCCTTTCCTAAATCCAATCCCCAGTGATATTAATTTATCGCTTAAAACCCTTAGCCACAGAACTTCCTATGAATTACATGCATTTGCATTAATACATGTGTATATGTTCGGTTTCAGGAGTGGGTTCGCGTCATTAACCCCAAAATCTGCTGACCCTACAAATAATAGTCACATGTCTACCTCGCCTTCGCGTTTAATGTTGAAAGGGGATATTATTCGGAGCCGTCCTTCTGAAATGAACGAATGTACTTTTGTCGCTCTAATAAACGATTCGATCCGACTGCTTCCAAATTTAAATTTTTATTCCTTTCAGGCTGAATCTAGCTCCAGCCATGTAAATATGAACTAGTTTTCCCCTTTCAGGTTATAATTTAAGGACGTGATGTAATGGGTATATTGCTTACTTACATACACACACACACACACACACACACACACACACATATATATATACATATATACATATATATATATATATATATATATATATATATATATATATATATATATATATATATATATATATATATATATATTTATATAAAGTGATAAGAATTTGAAGAACTAAAGCACTACTGAATTGGGAAAATTATTAAAACAGGTTAAAAAAGAAAAAAAATTAATCTCATTCGCTCTTATGCGTCCAAATTAGAAAGTAGATTGAATATAAATGAGTTATTAGTCACCTTGTCTTATTCTTTGGATGATTAATGAACAATAATTGCAAGTTTAACTTTTAATTTCAATTGCTATAAGCAACCGTAAGCACTACTTCCAAAGGTTAAAACCAACACAAAAAATATTTAAAAATCTCATTCCATAGTTTTAGAAGTATTCAGTTTTCTTTTGAATGTAAATGATAAATAATGAGAATAAATCATTTTCTATGCACTTTGAACGTAGTAATTTATAGACATTATCTGTGTGAAGGTGTGATACTATACTGACCTCCTTATTATCCATGCTAATTGACAGTAGGTTGCTTGCAGAAACCAACTCTCTATGCCGGTAATTCAAAAATAACAACTGCACTTTAAAAAATTAATTATTAAAAGGTATAATATGAATTACGGAAAATAAATTAAGCTTATTTTTATTGTTATTTTGAACACTTATTTATCTATTTCAAGTTTTTCTACTCAGGAAAAAAAAATGCATTACATTTTGTTATCTTCAAGCTATGTTGACATCGGGACATTTGTATTTTATTTCTGATTTTTCTTCTGTATGAAGATGAGATAATCCAAAAAATAGGTAATATGGAGATTCAGTGTTAATCAAGTTTTCGGCATCAATTGACTCTGCGACAGTAAAAATTAAGAACTCCATGAATGGATATTTTGGATAAATTCAATGCTGATTATTCATAGATGCAATTTTTCGAGGTGGAAAGTAGTTGCTGAAAGTACAGTAAAACCTCGTTTATCCGGATCTCCGGATAATCCAGATCAGATTTGTAGATATTTTTTAATATAGTGTTCCCATTAGATAACAATTTTTTTTAATTATGATTAAGAACGTAACTACAAATACGCCAAATATTCGCTTTTTAGATTGATTCAATTTACAGTTCCGGCATAGATTGAACAATAAATTATGGTAATAAAATACTTTTTGTTGAATTTAAGAAAGCTTTGCTAGGCTTACCAATTCTTTGTTAAGAAATGATGTGAAAAGTTATTTTTATATTTTTTAATGTCTTGTAAACAATACTATGTAGTTTTGTTACAAAACATAGTTTTTATCGTAAATGGTAATTCTGCTTAATTAAGGATTTTGTTTTGCTTATTACCCATATTACCAGGATAATCCGGATTTTCTATTGTCCGGATTGCCTATGGTCCCAGTTAGTCCGGATAAACGAGGTTTTACTATAAGTCCTTTGATGACTGACTCAAACCCCGATCAGTGATGCGTGCGGATACATTTGTACATTCCTTGATTATATTTCTTCTCAATTATAGGCTTTCATTGCAAATCAAAAAAGCAAATTCTTATGATATGAGTTATTAATGTTAAATTACTCCAAAACTCATAAAGTTATTTTGGAGATAATTGTCAAAGGCAAATAAATTTTATTAAATAGACGTATTTTTCCCATGAAATTTGGGTAAAGAAAAGGACATGAAATGGGTATCAATAGATAAATTGTGAAAATGCTAATTTAAATATCCATGGTTAATATTTTTATTAAATTTCCTTAAAAATGTACTCTATAACTAAATATTTCTCAAGAGAAGTTTCTCTGTCACACCATGTACAAAAGGGCAGAAAGTAAAATAATGTTCTTAGCTTACTTAAAAATTATAATTTGTAAGACAATTTGACCTTCTTTGTTTATCTTTAATATTTCAGCTTGCTTCTAATCTATTTAACAGCATCATTGTTTCTTTTATTTACTACCTTATTCTAGCATTAAATAAGTATCATATTATTAAGAAACATAATTTGCATATTTTGGTATAATATAATTTTGGTTGGTATTTAAAGATAATATAAAGAGTAAGTGACTAAAATTTTTATGAAATAAGATGTTCTGCCAGATGGGAATATGACCCATATATTTTCCTGAGCCGTATTTCAACAGTTCCTAATAGGATACCTTATATGATTTTTAGGTACAATAAAAAAAAAGCTGATAAGGAAACGTTCGAATGATGAAAAAAAGCCTGGGAATAAAGGAAAGAAAAGCAAAAGCATAAACGGATATTGGCGATTTATAAAAGTTTAGCAGACAATAACAGCATGTATCAAATCATTTAGACTTTTACAATAGAAAATTGCTTTGATTGTTTAAAAAAAAGTTTTTACAAAAAAAATATATTCCCATTCCGATACCTAGATCTATTTCAAAAGCATAAAGGGAAAATTTCCAGGGAGAAAAAATTATGATTTATTTTTTAACTCTATGAAAAAATTAACGTCTATATTAGGCAGAATGCTTTAACTTGGCAAGTTTACGTTCGGGGTTCAACCGACCTTTCCTTTTCATAAGAATAAATGGAAAAAATAAAACACCTGGATTCGTTGTTTTTTTCTGACAGAAAAGGGATGTTCTCTTTAAAAATATCCCCTCTTCTGAACCTCATGATAATGAGGAAAGCTCTTTGTAGCATCTCCCCTCTAGGTATACAATAAGAAGTAAGACCTACAGGGTGTTGAAAACTTTATAGGGTATGTAATAGCTTATTTACACAGGAGGTGGAAAAGAAGTTTCTTCCCCCAAAATGTAATATTCATCTCCTAAGCACCTGGGATTGGTCCCTGAGCTAAATCGAATCTTTTGAGATTGGGCAACCCCGTTCCAGAAAGCCATTTAGTCAAGAGAATGGCGAGACATTGATATATACAGAAAGAATAGACTGCACAAGGGCAATCGTGATGTTATCATTATATTCAGCCATTCAGGACTGCGTTTTCATTCGTCCGATTTTGTAATTACTACTTACAGTTCGGGGAAAAAGAACTCGTGACCTCAGGGTCTTCAGGAACGAACAGATGGAGGCAGTCCTCTGGCTGTAGGATTGGACAGAATTGATGGAAATCGTGACTCTTCGCCGGACTTTGTCTTTGCGGCCGTACGATTGGTAAAAGTCATTCCTGTGGGGCTGTATATGGCAAAGATAGATGGATGAACGGGCCAATCACCTAATATCCGGTTCAGGGTCCTGCACGTAAAATCGCAGACAAAAGGGCAATAGAAACAACTAAAAACGGTTGTAGATATTGTAAAGAATCATCGCGATTATGTCATTAATATTCCAAGTGCCAACAATTCGTGGCCAATCTACAATGAGCACGAAATGGTAGATGGATTGGAAATTGGGGGAGGGGGCAAACAGGAAAGAAATGAAGAGGGAAATATACTTTAAGTGATGTGGTCTGGCTAAGGGTGAGTTTACAAGCGTTATGAAGAATTTGCAGTTAGAATATGTATTTGAGGATTAGGAAAAGAAATGTCTTATTGTAAATTAATGAATCAGTTTTATAAAATGTATTGTTTACAGTATTAAGTTTAAACCAAAATTTAGAGATGTAAGCTATTTTACGAAGTCAGCCAGAAAAGACTACTACATCAAATGGTCAATATATCTCTCTGGAGAACAGAAACCTCCGTCTGTTTGATTATATGCAGTGAATTCGGGAAGCCTTTTAAATGGGAGAACATTTTTGAATAAATAAGCTGAGCAGTGGTGATTTCATACTTAATGTATGATAATCAAATGTCCTCGCCATCAATATAAGTTTGTGCATCTAAAATATTCTATCACAGTGGTCATATTTACTTTCATTGCAAACATTTTGATTATCAGTGCAGGCAAATTATTCTTTAATTGGGAGATAATGTTTCAAAGTGGGAGCTGAGTGATGGACATTAAATCTTTGATATCTGATGGTTAAATGTTCTCATCGTCAAGACAACTGTATAAATTTATTCAACTAAAATATATTATCATAGTTCTTATATTTGCTTTCTTATTAAATTTTATTTCAGTTACATTCACAGACAAGTTATTTTAGAGTAGGTATAGTAAAAAAAAATACTCTTTTACAACTAATTTGAGGAATGATAACGCCATCGCATATTTGAAGGCTATGAAAATATTTGTAACTGCTAAAGTAATTAATTACAAGAAGCTTATTTAAAATACAAAATACGCTGTTTTTACGTTTTTTAAATGACTATCTTTTTTAGTTGGAAAAGAATTAAGATTAACTCCAGTATCACTTAACTTTTTTCTGGTAATCCAGATTCACGGATTAATTTAACTTCTTAGTATATTTTTTAACCTCTTATAATTTAATTCTTATATTTAGTCATCCCCTCTAATTTTTTGTACAAAATCTTGGAACGTCGCACAGAATTTTACCCGATTACATATTTTCTTTACAATTTTTCTTTACATCTTTCTTTCTCTTATGCATTTACATTACATGTGAGATAAATATCCTCTGTCTTTACAGTTAAGAGGTTAGTTGTTAATAATCGAAGTAATGCTTTAAAAAGTATTTAATCTCATATAAATAATACAGATTTTTTTTCAATTATCTTATTCATTTCTAATTATATATGCATTCAGTAGTTATACCCGGAAGTAAAGTTCTTTCCAATTCAACTCTAAAGCCAAGAGATTTTTTTCTACCTTGCAAGCTAGAAAAATACTAGGATGTGTAGTAGTGCTTTTAAATTACATTCTTTTGTGGCCACATCTTATTAAGAATTATGATAAAACAATTCTTCAGCCGAGTATCGAATATTAAGAGATGAAGAAACCTTGTTTCTATCTAATCAGATTCTTATATATGATTTAATCCAACGGGATGAAAGAGCAAATGTTTTCGCTTTCTTTTTCTCAATTTTATTTCCCTTGTCAAACTAAAGCAATATATTATCTCCACTTGAAAAATTCAAATTTAAGACAGCTAAACTTTTATAAAAAAATTCTTCCTGTGGTCGGGAAGAAAAACCCTTCAATTTAATTCATGATTCAATATAATTTACCAGTAAAAACTATTCGTAAATCTAGATCACAAAAACAAATGCAAACAATGCAAGTTTACTTGTGTGTGGTTTGCCTGCTTCACAGCTAATTAGGAGAGTCGTATGGGATTTTAAAAATCTCGATTAAAGTTTTTTATTACTGATTTATATAAATCTCTGAAGGTACTTTTCTACCCACCTAGATACTTATACAATGCTATCTTGTTTGTCCCATTCATTGACTTGTAATATTTTTCAATCCATGCTAACGACTTATGGAGATACAAATTTTTGACATTGGTATGGAATTTTGAATTCGTGATTTAAACTAATGGTAAACATATTAATAATTAAACCTCTTAATTAATGAATTTACACATACTTATTCTACGGTAACTGAAACATTATTGAAATTTTCGTATTGGCTTCCTTCTCACTTTTCTGTAAAATAACCAAACTGACTCTTTTAAAAGGGGTAACTTTAGTTACACTTATAGTAGGCTTAATTTTAAATAAAACTATAAGAAAAACATTGTGTTTTAGAAAAGCCTTTATATGATAACTTTTTTTAGAATTAGGTATTTAATGAAAGAAAAAAAAAATGACAATAAACTCGCTTAAAAGTTTCACTTTTTCTGTTCAAAAGATTATTCTTAATCAAAAGGATATGAACATCCTGTCAAACTCTTTTAATATATCCGATCATCTTCGGCAGTTTGAGATGGTGTATTTTTGTATTTAATAAGAAGTTTAAATATATCTCTATGAATAAATAATCAATTTGAGCACAATTTTTGCTTTATCTTCTTGGACTGTTTAATTATCTGATCACACAAACAAAACTTTCCCATTACTGGAAGTAGGTACTATTACTAGAAAAACATAATGGGGTTTACTGAATATTTTTTTTGTGTTGTATAAAAAAAATAAAAAAAATAAAAAAAAATATGCTCAACATTTTAAAACATTCTGACATCACGAAATAGGTTTGGCAAAGATAAAGGCATAAGAATTTCAGTAAAGTCAAACTAAAATTTAAATGCGTTTGAAAAAAAAAAAATAAAAACCGACTGCTAAGTATGAAGATAAATCTTTCCAGGAGGAAAAAAGATGACCAGCGGAGATAAAATTCGAGTCATTTCTAGTAATCACCACCAGATGGCGTTACCTCATTTTAAATTCGATTTGGAATAAGAAAACTAGTAAAACTACCACGGTTAACCCGAAGTAAAACCCCGGACGATGATCTAGGAAAAAGAAAAAAAAGAAAAGAAACAGCATGTGATGAATTATAGATTACATGCAATTTACTAAAAACGCTGACTTAAAAAAATGTTTCGATATGTGTTATTAGAAATTAAGGCAGTCATCTCAAATAAATCTTAAAATTCCTTATTTTCAGTTATTCGCAAAAAATTGAAAATTCATTGTTATGCTTTTTTATCGATTACATCTATCAAAATTTTATGTTTGGGACAAGTACAGTATTTTTATGTGTTATACTTATTTACGATATTGCGTTTCTTTATGATCAATCTTTTCACGAATTATAAAGTACCATCCAAATAAATTAAACTGATAACTTTATAAATAAACGCTAAACTGAAATTCGAAAACGCATCTCAAAAACTAAATATTTTGTATTTCATATACCTTGTAATCTAATTTTTCCTTAATTAGGGACAAATTGAAGTTCCATATTAAAACAGGCGCTTCTATTTCCAAACCTTTCGTCTGCACTATCCTATTTCTATAACAAGTCAAAATATGCTGTAACGTACAATAAATTTTATTTATATGTAATGCAAAAATTTATAGTGATTTATCGTTTTTCTTAATGATCGTAATTTCGCATTAGTAAAGAAATAAATGCTGAAAATTAAACATTCTCATGGAAATTGGGGAAAAATATGAGTTAAGCATACAATTATGCGATCTAGAACAAATAATCAAGTAGTTTAAAATTTTAAAAATACCCTACTTCCATATTAAGTTCTCATAAATTTTATAAACTTCGATATATTTCATTTTTAAAAAATTTTTTGTCACAAATGGTAAACAAAATTGCTTGAAAAGAGAAAATGTATCCCATAAATTTATGGAGATGATAGTCAAAATGCAATACACCAGTATCGTGAACTTGAATCGTGACTAATGACGTGTTCCATAGTTCGGGTCATTCAGTAAAAGGATGGAAATCTCAGTACATGGATAATCAATGCATAGCAATCACATTTCTATTAACTGGTTTAAAAATTTCGATCTAGAACAGGTAATGTGTCCTTTTACGTTTAATTATTGAAAAAAATTAATAAATTGGTCGAGTTTATTGGCGTTGATACGAAATACACCACGCCTGTTCTTCTAGTCATATTGAAATGTGAACACAATTCTTTACTTTGTGTTACTCAATACAAGATAATAAACTTAAAGAAGGAAAAAAAAATTCATCGCAATCGAATTTCTTCTAACTGTTTCAAAATTCGGTCCTAAAAATCGGGGACCTAAATTAATAATTAACGGTAATTCATAATTAAATAAACAACGTGATTTTTTTATTATTATCTCGATAATTTAGTAAAATTATTTTCCTCTCTGTAGATAACTCGTAGATTAATTGACCGTATTAAAAGTTACTAAGAGTTAAATACAATAGCTGTCACTATTGAATTTACGATACCTTGATAAATAATATGATAAAGCAGTAACACACTTCTTGAAGTTCGCCAAATAGTTTTGAGGTAGTTAATATATAGTTCTTCATCAGTCTCTATGGGCATTGTCTCTATGGGCATTGTCTCTATGGGGATTGTCTCTATGGGCATTTCATAAACGCGAAGGTCATTGGACGCAAAGGTGGACTCTTTGCTATAAATAGGGAAAACTAGAGAATTTTCCAGAACTTAAAGGGAGTAGGTGGCATAGGCTGAGACACCCTAGGAAGAGACCCCCAACACCCTCTAATTCCTTTCGGAAAGTATTGATTACCCTATTTCTATAAGAGTTTAACGATCACTGCATTGCAAATTTTTCACAGAATCAACCAATCCATAGAAGCAACCTAATGCTCACCGGCCTGGTGTAGAATTACATTAAGTAGTGTGATACTAGTTGCCATTTTTAATTTTAATTGGGGATTTTAGGAAGCTGTGTGTTTCTGTCATGTCTGTTTCTCAAATTTAATACAGTAACGGAGATAAAAGTTGTAACTACTACCATCCAACCCCCAAATTCCTCCGAAAAAAGACTACAGAACTACTTCAACTGATTCGCATAAGGTAAGTTGGTGTAACTGGGCCCAAGGGGTAACCAGGCCATCTCCTCCAAGATTTTTCCTTTACATATTAGGTGGGAATTCCGCACTATTGTGGCAACACTGGTAAGCAGAAGTCAACAAAACAACAGCCATTTTGTCTCCAGCGTTGGTAATTGCTTTGAAAAATTATTTTTAAATGGGGGTAGAATTATTTTTTCTTTTTCTAGATATACAAGTATTGGACCCAGTTGCCCAGTCACAGATTCTGTTGTTTCTTATGGAAAATAGACCTGGGTGGTCCACTTACCCTATTTATCAGGGTAACTGGGCCTACCTGTAATTAAAAATATATACAATATTTATATATAAAATATATAATAAAAGTCAATATCATAGCTTAAACAGACTTTCTAAGACTTACTAAAATGCATGTAATACAAAGACGTTTGAAAATTATACATGTTATCATAATTTTAATGTGTTCAGAGTATAGCATATAAAAAAGTTGAAAATCTATGGCCCAGTTACCCGAACTTACCTTATAGGTTCACCAGTCAGCTTGCAACGGATACGAAATATTATTTTCAATATTTCTTTCTTTCTCCTCTGAGAGTATATTTCGGGCAATTATAATTCGGACAATTTTATTCAAATTGTTTAATATTTCTCTAATCCAAATTTATAAGTGATTCCTTGTTAACAGCTGTTATTAAATCTCTAAATCGCTAAAATTAAATCTCTTAATTTAATAAGTTTGATTAATATGTATTGTATAATTCCTTTTCTTGATGCTATATATGCATCAGTAAAATGTTTTTAAAAAACTTCTTTTAGAGCTTAATTTTTTAATTTTTATTAACAGAAATTACGACAGTAGTTGGACAAATGAAAATGCAATCATGCACTCGCATAAAAGTAGAGAAAATCAGGGACATTCATAGTCTTAAAGGCAATATTTTTAATATATGCTTCAACAAGAACATTTGAAAGGGATTTACGATCATGACGAATGAAACTATTATAGCCAAAAACATTTTTTCCTCTTTTTGGGGTACTTTTCCATTTGCTGGGTACCAGACAAAAACTGTCAAGCCTAAAAGTTGGCGCAGTTATCATTAAGCCTAAATGTTCATGCGAATTTATTTTAGTCTTTTTTAATTGAATTTTTGGGGCAACGTTTGCATGGTAAGACAAATTTATTTTCTGCAATTGTAAACGAAATTTACAATTTCATACCTGCTGTGTAAATTGATCTTTTTTTATTTCATTATTATTTTTCATATATGTTTAAATTTATCAGTGTGAATTAAATGTAATAAAAATGAAAGTCCAACAGTGTCAAATATTTTCGCGTCAAAAATTAGGCTAGGCGATAACTTCGCCAACTTTTAAGCTTGGCGGTTTTTATCTGGCACCCAGATAACGGAAAAATACCATTTTTTGACTTTTTATCCCTAAATGGGATGACAATGATGATGCAGTTATATAGACTTTAAGCCTGTTGTGTGTGTGTGTGTGGCTTATTCCACCCGCTCTAGCCGTAGGCTAGACCAGGTCCATGAGTCCAAAAGTTACTATGAAATCGCTAACAAGTAAAGGATCTCTATAAATATCCTCCTTGGCAAACATAATGGCATTCTAAGCCCCAGGCAGTTTAGAATATGGCCAGGAGAGGCTTCAGCAGTATTGCACTTAGAGCAAAAAGGGAAAGATTTTTGCCCCTGATTGTAAACAAGACTCTTTAGGTGTCCACTAGCAAATCTGATACTGGTGGTCTGCATCCTTCTGTTGCCCTTGACATTAAGGGCACCGCCAATGCTGTGTACTAACCCTATCGGATTCTCTCACCATAATGTTAACCGGTGGAGAAAATGTGTTTACTGTTTGCAGCTACATAAATGTTAGTAATCAAATAAAAAAGGTATTTTTAGACAGCCTGAACTTTTCTGCACGTTGCAAAAATATTCATTTTACAAATTTCGTCCACTAAAGGAATTTATAATCCTTCAAAACACACTACACCAGATTTTTCCCTAGAATAACTTAAGAAGGTGCGGGAGACATTAAAAAAAAGAATATTTATTGAGTTAAAATTTAGAATTTTTTTTGTGATGGTTAACCATATAATTTGTAAACAAAATCACATCATAAAACTTCTCATAAAGTTTAGAAAAAAATTTAATTTAAAATTTGTTTAAAAAGTGGGGTAATTTAAAATCATTACAACTCAAAATATTATTTGTCGAATTTCAAAATTTTTCCATTTAATTAAACGAAAATATATAAGTTTTAATTTTGATTCAGAATTTTTTAAAATATTAATTTTTTTTATTAAAAATATTTAGAGTAAAAATTTAAAAAAATATATATAACTTATTTTTAAAAAATCATATTTTCAAAAGCAATTTTTTAAAAAAATTTGCTGGGGTACTCAATTAAAGAAAAATATTTGAAAAAGACATGTTCCAAGTTTGAACCAATTATCTTCAATGGTTCTTGACTTATAGCAATTTAAAGACAATAAATGGTGAAAAAACCCATCATGCAGAAAAACGCATTTACATGTTTAAACAAAGATTGGCTGCTATTAGAATGTTGCAAAAAATAAATAAATAGATAAATAAATAAATAAATAAATAATAATAATAATAATAATAATAATAATAATATCTCCTGTTCCAATTAAGATAGAAACATGATTTAAACGTCATTTTAAGTGGAAAAGAACACAAAATTTTTTAATGCCATAAATTTTTTTCCGAAAATTTGAAGAATTTTTTGTCCTGGACCCCCTTAAATTTAAAAATATTATTTGCATTTAAAAAAATGAAAAATGCTTCAAGGTGTAATTTTTTTTTCTATTTGGAGTACAATTTTAAAAAAATTTCTAAATCCAAGTTGGCAATCCTTAGACACATTTTCTCCATAGGTTAACACTTAACCTAAGGAGAGTGGTTAAGTGTTAACCTATGGAGGAATACAATAGGATTAGTACACAGAAGCCTTAAGTGTGTATGTTTAAATAAGCTTCTTATTGCCAAATTTCTGTCAGAAAGAAAATAATATAAATAGCAACTGTTTTTCTTATATTCTACATTCATAAAGAGTTTTAAAAGAAACTTGCGCTAATAATTACTTTCCTTATTGTTTCTATCATTACTCAAAAATAGCTGTCGATGCCGGCGAAAGCAGGTAAAAAAGGAAAAATATTCAAGACAGATAGCAAATTAGTTTTGAAAGCTGCAAAAATATTTATTCCTCGAAGGGCTAAGTATGAAATTAATTCCGGTGAGTGTTGAAGGAGGAAGAATCTTAAGAGATATGCAAAATAAATTGCAAAGGAAAAGTACAAAGGAGCTTACCTCTAATAAATGATAGCTTGCATTATGCCGTATCGGAAAAAAATCTGTGAAAGTAGTTATACTTTTGGGTTTTTTGCATTTCAAATGAATATACTATGTATTCGAATAGAAAGTAACATATTGAGCGAAGGGATCAAGATTGGAAAAATGGGTTGAAGAGAAGTTTCTATAAATTCTACAGGATGTGTCTGTTATATTAGTGATTTAAGGGATAATTGATTCCTTTATATAATAAACTAACTGAATACCCGTGCTTCGATACGGAGTACATTCAAATTAAATACAACGGTCAATATATCCAATTAATGCCAAAATATATATATATACATATATATATTTATAAAAAAATCGTAACGGATATTTTTATAGACAAAATAATGTAGAAGAAAATATTCAAATTAAATGCAATGGTCAATGTATGCAATTAATTTGTATGTTTAATATCCATAAAACATACCAATTTGAATGAAATTCTTAAACTTCCATCTCAATTAGTCTAGGGATTAAATTTTTATCTTTTACCGTATTTTAATATTTTTTTGTCAATTTATTTTGCTGTTATGCACGTGAAGCAAAATTAATTTAAAGTATCACAAAAAGAAAATAAACCACGTGATCAGTATTTAATGAATTATATTCTAAAAATTAACATTTAAAAATTCACCAAAAATCTGAAAATAGAGGTACAGATTCGAAAAAGATTTCATTTTAAAGATATTTTTATGATATTTCTCGTTATATAAATTTTACAACCCTCAGATTATTCTTTTAAAGGAAAACTTTAAAAAAAGTTACAAAAGCAGCTTAAAAATTGAATTTAAAAAAATCGAAGAAGAATTTTTCAAAAATCTTTTTTAGTGCACCCCTACACGATAAGAATCACTATGCAAAATTTTAGCTCTTTAGGTCCAGCTGTTTGGTCTGTACGTTATCTGTTAGTCAGTCAGTCAGCCAGTCACGGAACTGTTTTATATTTTAATCGTTTAATATATATTAAAAATGTGCATTAATAAAAGAAATGTTTTTTTTTTTGCTTGGACGCAAAAGTGAATAAATGTTCTCAGTAGTATAATATAAATATAAATTTTTCGTTGGGAAAATACGTGATAATGCCAATTTAATGCTAATTCTAAATCATAGATTTTATGCACTGGAACATAGCTTTTATTTGTGTATACATTGTGGTTATAGATCAATTTTTAACCGCTTTTCGCTTTTCTTACGAAATGCAATCTTAATACAATGTTGACCGGCAATTTTTTTTAAGACATCGTCAAAGACTCAAATTTTGGAATAAAGTACGCCATTTTTATTATTTGAAATCTGCTTTCTTTATATGGGGTCTGAGATTCACAGCTTAGTATAATATAAATATAAATTCTTCATTGGAAAAATACGTGATAATGACAATTTAATGTCAATTCTAAATCATATATTTTATGCACTGGAAAATTGCTTTTCTTTGCATATACACTGTGGTAATACTAATTGATTTAACCGCTTTTCGCTTTCTTACGAAAATGCAATCTTAACACAATGTTGACCGGCAACTTTATTTAAGTCATCGGCAAAGACTCAAATTTTGCAATAGTACGTCATTCTTATTATCTGAAATCTGTTTTCTTTATATGGGATCTGAGATTCACAGATTAAATGATAAAATGTGAGAATTTGCCTGAAACTCATTCGAGTCATATTAAAGGTAATTTCAAGTAAAGCAATGTCCAGGTGATCAAAAATTTCTCCAATATGACTTTCCTTTATCCTAAATTATCTTCAGCACTTGCGTGCAGAAACACGAGTTTACTCAGTACCGGTCAAAATTGTGTTGAAACACATTCCTTTATGTAAATTTCATCTCTATTTTTGAATAAATGATCTGTGGCTGTTGGGAAATTGGTTTGTCTCTTTATAACTAAATCATTTTTAATATAACTAGTTTTAACAGTTAAATAGATATATTTTTATTGATTGATTAGTTAATAAATTTACTTGACTCAGAGTTATCACATATAAATCATAAGGTCATAATATGGACAAAGGACTGACTACAAATTGATAAAATTTATAACTACTTATATTAATTTGACAAAGCCTTATTTAATAACTCATATGGGGGTCATATGTGGTATATGACTGATTTAACTCGGATTAAATATATATATATATGCTTGTTTCTATACGTAGTTATTGGTAAAATTTATAATTCCCTATATTAATTTGATAAAGTCTTATTTAATAACTTAAATGTGAGTCATATGATAGTAGTGTATAATTGAAAGCGTTTAAGAAGCTATCTGGGGATATAAATAAGACGTTTCAAATTAAATAAATTTTAAAAAATGTTATCAATGTAAGATCTTATATTGACTGTTATAGCAATGAAAGGGAGTAAACTTACTATGCTGACCGTAAATTTGATCATTTTGTAGCTTTATAAGGCCGAATCTTCGTCCTTAATAGTTTTCGCAGACATTCTTTGTAAATTAACGTTAGAAAAATTTATATAAATGAGTTTTAACTAAACTTATCCGCAAATATTCCCCGCTAAAACCACCGATATTTAATGATTTTTACCATTTACTGAAGTTTTATCAAAATTTCCCTAAAGGAGTTTAAATATTGTGCTTCATTTCCTGGGAGAGTTTTGAGGTAGGAAAGCTTTTAACTTCTTTCCCGAAGTTCTCAATGGATTTATAAAGTAGCGACTTGACAGAAATTAGCTCTCTAGTCACAAATTGAACAAATTATAATACTTTTCTATGTGCATATTCTAGTACATCCTTATTTTTCATCTAACATCTCAAATCATCATTTTGATTGAAAATGTTAGTGAAATTTTTTTATGAAAGTCATTTCAACAAGTAAAGCAACTTATAACAGGGTATTGTAGTTCGGATACCATTAATGATTAAAATTCTACAGGGTCTGTCCAGACAGTAATGAGACTGATTTCATAAAATTCGTTTATTTGAAGATAATTTTACAGACACTTAATAGTCTTCAAAATAACCTGCTCTTGCATTAATACACAGTTGCCAACGACTTGCCACCCACTGATGCCCGCCTGGAAGTCCTCAACTGGAATACTGTTCAGAACACGCGTTATGTTTTCCTGCAAGTTCTCCTGATTGTCAAAACGATGACCTTTGTGACGAGCAGATTGTGATACGCCAAAAAGTTTTGTGTAAAACTAAACAAATCAGCTACTAAGACGCTTGCCATGTTACAAGTAGCCTACGGGAAGGATCTTTGTCCAAGGCTCAAGTGTTTAGATGGCACAAAGCCTTCAAAGACGGAAGAGAGGACGTCGATGACGAATAACGTGCTGGGATTCCCTCAAGTTCTCGAACTACAGACAATATGGCTGAAATAAAAGCGCTGCTGGACTCTGATCATCGGATGAGTGTCCAAATGATGTCCTCCGAACAGATTTTTACAAGGAATTGCTTCAAAGGCTGAGGAATCGAATTGCGCGCGTCCGCCCGGAGCTCACAAACAATTGGATTCTGCACCCCGATGATGCACCGGTCCACTGTACAGCCCTATCTGTCACCGGCGCCGGACGTTTTTCGATTCCCGAAAAACGTCCGATTGGTTAAAATCCCCGTTGATCCTGCGTTGATTGGTTAATCAACGCAGGATTGGTTAAAATCCTGCTTGAAAGGTCATCATTTTGACAATCTGGAGAACTTGCAAAAAAACGTAACGCGCGTTCTGAACAGCATTCCAGTTGAAGACTTCCAGGCGGGCATCAATGGGTGGCAGAGTCGTTGGTAACGGTGTATTAAAGCAGGAGGAGGCTATTTTGAAGACTATTAAGTGTCTGTAAAATTATCTTCAATTAAACGAATTTTATGGAATCAGTCTCATTACTTTCTGGACAGACCCTGTGCTACAGACTCGAAATAAGGAAAAGCATAAAAATTCAAGTAAAAATTATTTATAAAAAGTTTGAATTATTTACAATATTAAGCATGCTAAACATCTAAATTTTAAGGAAGTTAACTATTAAGTGCATATTTATAGTTAAAATATGCCCATTTTTTTTAATTTACTTTAGCAAACGAAATATAAACAAGATCTATATAAAAGTATAAAACAAAGTAATGGCTTCAAAAATACCATAATCATAAATCGTTTATAGCACATAAAATACAGAAAATAAGATTATATTTCCACAAATGCATGACAACTTTCTAAGTACATTACTCTTAAAGGCAATTAAACAAACGTAAATAAACGTTGTTGACTTTTAACATCACTCCTCCTTCATTCAATCCCCGCAAAATACCCATTTATGAATTCTAAGAGTTCCAAATGCGTATTTAAATGTAAAATGATGGAAAATCGAGTTTTGGTCATTAAAAGATGAGATACGCCCGAAAATGTACTTCATTATTAGCACAGTTTATTTTATTACTCCAGAAGCGAAGCAATTGAAACGATCGCTAATTATACAGAGCACGGAGAGATACTCTAATCAGATCATAAATCGAGACTTTCAATTGAAAACACTCCACAGTTATAAACTAGCGGGTTTATTATTTTCGATATCTCCCCTTTTCATAAACTTTCCCACTTTTATCCGCTTAATACAATCGGTGGAATTGATAATTAACCGCAATCGCTTTGAAGTCTCGATAATAGACAGTAGCTCTGGGTGATATTTCTGAAACGCTAGATAGCGTTTTGGAATGTTTATTAATAAATGAAATGTCCGGGGTGATATTACATGAAATTAAACTTTTATTAAAGAATGCCGATTTAACTCGGATTTAATATATGTATATGCTTTTTTCTATTTGTAGTTATTTTTTACATATGAATATAGTCATGGTTATATTCCTGTATTTAAAAATTCTTTATTCTCCTATAAGCTATATATTATGTACGTACACACACACACACACACACACACACATATATATATATATATATATATATATATATATATATATATATATATATATATATAAATATATATATATATATATATATAATTATATATATATATATATATATATATATATATATATATATATATATTATATACATAATATATATATATATATATATATATATATTATATATATATATATATTATATATATATATATATATATATATATTATATATATATATATATATATATATATATATATATATATATATATATATATATATATATATACCCACCTTTTTTTAAGTATCAGTTTGGCTTAACTTAACCGAAATTTTTAGAAACTTAAGAATCAGGTGTTAATATATAACAAAAAGTATTTTTTTAAATTGAGAGTTTTTAAGTCTCCTGTGACATATTCTTGTAAATATTTATTTTTCTGTGTTTCAATCTCTGTTTCATGAAGAGATTAAGATTTCCCATGAAAAGAAAGAAGGCAACGGTTCAACGGCGTATAACATACATAAGCATAGATGTTATCGTGGTCTCCAAGATGGCAGTATGATTGCAAGGGCATTAATCCTTAGGAATCCTTGCAAAGGGACGTGCAGGGTATATATATATATATATATATATATATATATATATATATATATATATATATATATACCGTATATTCCGGCGTATAACGCTCACCCTTTTCTTGGCGAAGAAACCTGAAATGTACATGTGCGATGTTCTTATCTTTGGAAATCATTCATTCGAAGGATTTCCCCAGGCTTTCGAACAATGGTATACTGAATTTACAAGCGATAAGGGGAACAATATGTTTGTGGGGGGAAATGCTTGAGGTGGTAAATAATTCTGCATACAGGGAGTAAGTACACACTTCTGACCCGAATGAATTCGCGGAATTAGGAGTCAGATGTTTTCTCTTTCTCCAGTTGTTTGAAGCCGGGATTTTGAAGTGAACACCGAAGGCTTTAGTAAAAGAAACACTAGATCAACGGTATTTCAACTGTTTAGTTGAAATACAGTTGATCTAGTGTTCCTTTTAGCAGTAAATATAGGTCCTGCGAAACAAAACAAACACAGTGCTGATTTCAAATGCAGTCATTGAATTTGCAAAAGAAAATGGTAATCGTGCTGCAGCAAGGATGTTTGGTGTTGTTGAAAGCTGAATTCGTGAATGGAAGAAAAATGAAATCACACTAATAAATATGCCGAAGAATAAATGTGCTTTGCGAAAAGGAGTAACGAAATAGCCTATCGTATAAGAAAGTGTTGTGAACTGGGTCCTAGAAAATCGTCAGAATTGATTAATTGTAACAAGCAACAGCATACGTTTATTTCCCTTAAAGTGGGCTAAAAAGAAAGCAAATGAAAGTGAACACTTTAATGCAACTTTTAGTATGTATTGTCGATTCATGGCACGGAATAATTTAGTTCTACTAGAAAAAACAAAAGTTTCGAAAAAGGCTTCCGAAATATTTGGACAACAAATTGATGTTTCCAGAATTATGTTATTGACCAACGAAAGAAAAAAAAATATTTACTGTCACATATAGGAAATATGGATGAAGCTCCAGTAAAGTTTGATATGATAGGAAATAAAACAATTGATGTGAAAGGAACAAAAACTATTCACATAAAAACATCAGGTCACTAAAAATTTCACTTCACCGTAGTGCTTTCCTGCTTAGCGGACAGTACAAAATTAAAACCCATGGTTTTTTTTAAAACAAAGACGATGCCGAAATGTAATTTTCCAAATTGTGTTTTCATTCATGCTCACGAGAAAGGATGGATGGACGAAAACGGTGTAAAATTATGGACAAAAATTTTTTCTCAAAAGCGTCCTGATGCCTTGAAGAATCCAGAAAGTCTTTTAGTTTGAGTTATGCTCAAATCCCATCTAACGGATAATACGAAGAAATTGATGAAAGAGTGTTGTAACACAGACATGGCAGTTATTCGTGGCGGATTAATGCCAATAACGCACTTTACACGTACGCTCTTTCGCGAGTGCTTGGAGAGTACGGGATTGCGCGCGGGAAAACTTGCAGTACGCTCCAAAGCAGCTTTCCCTTCCTCTCCGACACCTTCACACGTGCACTCAATCGCGTGGGATTGTGGTTTCACGCAGGAAAGAGCGTACGTGTAAAGGGCGCTATTAGTTCAGCCTTTAGATGTGTGTATCAATAAACCATTCAAAGAAAATTTAAAACGACAGTGGGACACGTGAATGTTCGAAGGTGAAAGAACATTTACAACAGGAGGCCAAATGCGTCATGCCAGTCTAGAAATAGGGTGTGAGTGGATAATAAAAGCATGGAATGAAATTAAACCTCACAGGATTCAAAAGTCATTTCAAAAATGTAGTATATCTAGCAATGTAGGTGGGACGAAAGATGATTATTTTTTTAGGGATCAGAGTAACAGTGATGGTGAAGATGAAACTGAATTCGATGATGGGTCTGAAGGTATAACGGAAGACGAATATGATGAACTATTCATGTTATCCGAATTTTAAAAGTTCATTAGGTATGTTATTTCTTTTAAATAAACAGCATTTAAGTACATTTAGTAATTTTTTATGTTCATCTTTTTCTTATTTTTAAATCTATCATTTTCATATCCGGCGTAAAACGCACACCCGTATATTATGATGCTATTTTTTTTTATTAAAAGTGCGCGTTATGCGCCGGAAAATACGGTTTACATACATACATATATATATATATATATATATATATATATATATATATATATATATATATATATATATATATATATATATATATATATATATATGTGTGTGTGTGTGTGTGTGTGTATGCATAGATATAGAGAGATACGGGGATGAGAGTGTTTGTAAATTATCTATAGAAATATTACGTAAATACATTTATATAAAACATATTTATTTTCATTATTTAAAGGGAAATTTTAATATTAAACATTTATAAAATCATTTTTGGAAAATAGAATCTAAGGATTTTGAAATTTAGCTAAATAAAAACCTCTTTCTGTAAATGCAAAGCAAATCCCTTATAACATGTGCTGTAAAAGTCTGAAGCAGGTTAATTAGCTGGTGTTAAAATTTTTAATTCACCATCTGCAAAGATATTAGTTTTTTTTCCTTTTCCAATTTTTTTTGTTTTTTGTTTTTACATAATTAATTCAAAATTCTATTCTTCAGATTTCATGCATTATGTCTAGACGCACATTCACAGCTTTATTATTTTACCCTGCGAAAAACATTTTGATCCTCTATGCAATTAAAAATTTTTCTACAGTTTACCTCTGGTACAAAAAAGCTGGAAAAAATTTTTTTTCGCTCAAAGGTTCAAAAACAAACGATTTCGGATAGACAAAAACAGACGTCGAAACATAATTAGCCTTTGCTTTCTCATATCAAAGCGAAGGAATAAGTACGGCCTGTTAATTCCTTTTCTCAGATCTTTGTTCACTAAGAGAATATAATTCAAAATGAAAGAGGAGAGAGAGAGAGAGAGAATTTAAAAGAAAATAAAGTCCAGAAAATTCTTTTGGATTGTTTCTTCTGCATTTACCTCGGAGATCGATGTTCAATTAGTTGAGATAACAAGGGTATAGATGAAGTTTTACTAAACAAAAGAGAAAAGTCGAAATTAGATTGCCATAAAAAGAGATGGATCAGCGAGGGGAAAAAAAGTTAAACAAATCAAAATCTTTGTTAGATAATAAGCCAAAAGCTTAGTTCTAAGATAATTGCTCTTAATAATACCTGTAGTGCAAGTCATGCTCAGTTTATCTGTAATGAATCTCCGACAGTTATCAGTGATAGGTTTAGTTTATCATCTGGATACTGAAGCACAGAGTGCATTCTATCAGATTTTAGGCTTTTTCAAACAATTTCTAAACTAATTCTACTAAATCTATATATTTAAGTTGCTAAACCGATTTTTTGGGCAGTCCGTGAGAGAAAACTACTGCATCGATTTACTTTATTTTTGTCTTAAACGAAAGATTGTAATATGTAGATTTATCAAATTTGGTTTTTGTAACCGCAATTTCTATTAATTAGCGATAATTTACAATTAAAAAATTGATTTCTGCGCATGCTCAGTGGCATGTTTAAATCTGGCTTTAGAAACCCGCTGTTTCTGCGCATGCTCAATGACATGTTTTAATGATAAACACGTTTATTCTCTCTAGATCTCTCTCTGCCATTTTTATTTTTATGATAATTATGTTTGTGAAATATAAGATTAAACCTGATGGAAATTGTTTATTTCGCGTTGTTTAATAGCGATAATTTACAATTAAAAAATTGCTTTCTGCGCATGCTAAGGGACATTTTTTAATCTGACTTTAGATACTCACTAAGCACGAGGCCGCTTATACATATTAATTTGTTTCTGCGCATTATTATGATTTCCAACATTTGGCAATGTTGTGTTGAGTATAATTTGTGTATTATTGCATTTACTTACTATCTAGCCGTCATGTTTTGACGGGTACCAATTAGTGGTATGTTTAATATACCATATGGCTTAGTTACTGTTTTTTATAGAACAATTCTGCATGCCTCTTAATGTGTGTGATCCTTTAAAAACCAAAGAAATTTAATACTAATTTATCCTGTTGACATACATTCATTTGTTATCAGCACTATTAGGTGCTATGTTTATTTCATTCTTAATAAAGGTTTTATGCCGTAAAGGTGGAAGGGAAAAAGCCTTTTTAATTTTTGATACACGGTTTTCTGTCATTAAGGGAATCTAAGAATCTACCCTTCACGCAAGTAGAACCATTTTAGGGGGTTACATTAATGAAAAATAACAGAAATTTCTAATTACTTTTAATGGTGCAGTACTTGGAATTTTTTTACTCGATAAATTTTCCTAGAACAGGGAACTATAGCCACTCGCACGTGATTTCGTGACGGTATTCCACATAGACTCCATAGCCATTTTGACTGAAATATAAATAGTATTGTCTATTACTATCTTTAGACCAAGTAAAGGAGATATTTTGATCATGATTTGGGAATTGAAGTTCAGATCTGACTATTATAGAAGTAAGAGGCTTAATTCTTCCGGTAGGTTAGTTTTTACCCGGCGTTCCTCATGTAGTAAGCAGGTTGTTCTAATGATTCCTTTGCCTTTCAGGTTAAAATTTAGATGTATATGCAAACAAAAATACTTTTTATTGCATTTATGGTGCGTTTAGGTCTAGGTGCAGGATTTCTGTTTATTTTCATTTTATTTGACTATCTGTTTCAATGGGAATTTCGGGACCTTGAGAGGTCTTTTGGTTAGACCTGCATCCTATTCAGAAAGTTCCCCCTTGAGGTAACCGATTTGGTTAGGCCTCGTTATATGGTTTAGTTCTTTTGCTGCTGCAGAGTCTTGCATTTATGGTGCGTTTAGCTCTAAGTGCGTGATTTTTGTTTATATTGTCTGCATTCTTCCTGTTAGTAAATATATTTCTCTGTTGAATTATTTGCCTTTTAGTTATAATTGTCTGTTTTCAGTACGAGGATTTGTTGCAACTGCGCAATCTTTTATTGAAAAATTAAAATTTTTCAACGCTAGAGTAGTTTTTCTGCTAATTTGGTCAGCTGTCTATGCCTTATTTATGTGTATTATTTCGCGTTGAATTATTTACATTATTTGAGTTATCTGTAAAATCTTGACTGTCTTAAAGCTGTTATCTAATCATTAAATTAATTTTTTCTCCCTTTTGAAATGCAGAACTGAGACACATCCATATAAACTTTTTATACCATGCGTAAGAGTTATTAGGCAGAAATGAAATCTGACGAATACAGTTACATGTCATATTACAAGCAAAAATCCATATTACATTGCCATATTACATTGTCATATACAGATTATATCTTCCGATTGTTTTATGGACAGTTTTGACATGAATTTGACAGTTTTGACAGTTTTGAAAATCGTCATGCTGAAAATTGTCATTCAGATTTAATTTCTAATTGCTGTGCTCTGTTTCTCAAAGTAAAAAATAATATTTCCTGATGTTATCAATCAGTAATTTGATAATGATATTGCTTGACTGATCACAGAAGTATTATATTTAACATTTCCCAAATACAGATATTTTATTAGAAACTAAAATATACTATTCATATAAGAAGTCAATTTTGTTTCCAAATTTCGTAGTATCAGCGATTTATGTGTTCATTGTTAAGAAATGGCAGATGTGTTAATGTACAAACTCCTGTGTAAGCAGTTTTAGTAGACTACAAGCTGAATACCCGTGCTTTGCTACGGAGTACATTCAAATTAAATACAACGGTCAATGTATTCAATTAATGCCAAAAAATATATATATTTATAATAAATACAACGGTCAATGTGTGCAATTAATGTCAAAAATATATATATATTTATAAAGAAATCGTGACGGATATTTTTATAAACAAAATAATGTAGAAGGAAATATTCAAATTAAGTACGACGGTCAATGTATGCAATTAATTTGCAAGTTTAATATCCATAAAACCTACTATTTTGAATTAAATTCTTAAAAAACTTCCATCTCAATTAGTCTAGTGGTTAAATTTTATCTTTTACCGCATTTCAATAATTTTTTTGTCAATTTATTTCGTTGCTATGCACGTGACCCAAAATTAGTTTAAAGTATCACAAAAAGAAAAGAAACCACGTGATCAGCATTTAATAAATTAAATTCTAAACATTAATCTTTAAAACTTCACCAAAAATCAGAGAATGGAGATATAGATTCGAAAAAGATTTTATTTTAAAGGAATTTTTATGATCTTTCTCGTGATATAAATTTTATAACCCTCAGATTATTATTTTAAATGTAAACTTTAAAAAAAATTACAAAAACAACTTAAAAAATAATTTTAAAAAAATCTAAGAAATTTTTTTCAAAAGCCTTTCTTATTGCACCTCTACACTATAAGAAGAGTCGCCATGCAAAATTTCAGCCCTTTAGGTCCAGCGGTTTGGTCTGTGCGTTATTTGTGAGTCAGTCAGTCAGTCACTGAACTGTTTTATATATATAGATGAATAAAAGACCCCGAAAAATATCAAATATAAAGGTAATACAGGAATCATCTTTCTGTGATCAGGTTGCGTTTCTTAACATCATTTGACATAATTTAACTGGATTTTTCAACTATATTTTATAATTTTCTATCCATATCATGACTTATCAACAAATTTTTCATGCTTTCCTGTTTTTATTCTTGTCTTTTAAAATAACCCATAAATATCCTAATTTATTTAAGTCAGGAGAGCTTCTGGGTGAGACTCTTTTGACTATTTGTGTTTTGTGCCAAAAGGGAGATGACTCTTTTCCTTTTGGCCTCAATATTTTTAGCGCAGGTTTTGAAAATTAAATTTAAAAATAACCAAGCAACATCTTGCTTGCCTCAAATGTTAGCAAACAGAATATTATGCTATCTCTTATAATACGTCTCTCTTAAATGAGCTGACAAATCTAGCCTGTAGAATTCGTAACGCGTTTCATTTATTCATTAGGAAACACATTTTTTTAAAGCAGATGAAAAGTGTTGCTCTTTCCATTAAGTGCCATGGGCCATTTCGATATACATTCCCACAAATATTTTTGAATCATCATTTACTTTGTATATCCTTAATGAATGCGCTCTTTATCCAGTAGTAATTTACAAGAATATATCTTTTGAAAACTCACAGTCATCACAACCCAAAGTATCATTAGATAATAATTCACTATTAAGAAAGTTATTTTAAATCTCCGATTTGAAAAGGAGCAAAAAAAATGTAAGCCCCTCGATGAGCATTCTAATAAGCAATTATTTACTGAAACTGTGAAAACTTAATTTGGAATCATGGGGAAAAAAAGGCTTAATGCTTTTAAGCACAATGAATTGAGAGATATCGTTGAGTTCATTGAATCAGTTTTTGGCTGTAATTATTCGATTAATTTCCTTTCCCATTCAAATATTTTTCTTTTGTCAAATCCTCAAGCAATTACTTACTTGAACCATTTGTATTTAAGTATCACAAAAGGACTTTCAAGTACCCCCTGAAGTATTGTGGTGAAAGAATCTATAGAACTATTTAAAAGTTGTTAATAAACATTCATTGAATATGAAAAGTTTAAATTATATTGAAACGGAAAGTAAGGTACCCAACTATTTAATGAACCTTCAGCTTTTACTTCTTATGTTTACTCTGCTTTTCAAAAATGGCTCTAGACCGAGTTTTTTTCAGTTATAGTTAATTTTAGCAAATTTATATGTTGCAGCATTTGGTCCTGACTGAGAAATCTGGTATTAAAATATCTTTTCTTTTGTTTAGGAAATCTCTATATATAAAACAGTTCCGTAACTGACTGACTGACAGATAACGCACAGACCAAACCGCTGGACCTAAAGAGCTGAAATTTGGTATGGTGATTCTTCTTATAATGTAGGGGTGCAATAAGAAAGATTTTTCAAAAATTCTTCTTAGATTCTTTTAAATTAAATTATAATCTGTTTTTGTAATATTTTTTATCCAGTAGTACCATCCAACTCTTATCAGAAAAACGAGGATGTAATCTGAATTCTGTATGTAAGAAAGAAAGAAATTCAATAGACTGAACGAGAATTAGAAAAAATATCCCTGTATAAAAGAAAAATATTTTTCACTCATAGACAAATTTCACTCATAGGCAAGATTAATGGTCATGACTTTATAGAGTTTTATTGTTGCATTTAAAATAATAATTTGGTTTTAATAAAGTTTGTATTTAAAATAATAATTTGGAGGTTATAAAATTGATATCACGAGAAAGATCATAAAAATCCCTTTAAAATGAAATCTTTTTCGAATCTTTACCTCCATTTTGGTGAATTTTTATAAATTAATTTTTAGAATTTAATTTATGCTGATCACGTGGTTTCTTTTACCTTTGAGATACTTTAAATTAATTTTGCGTCACGTGCATAATAACGAAAAAAATATACAAAAAGTATTAAAATTCGGTAAAAGATAAAATTTAACCACTAGGCTAATTGAGGTGGAAGTTATAAAAAAATTAATTCAAAATAGTATGTTTTATGGATATTAAACTTACAAATTAATCGAACTGCAGTTTAAAGAAGTGAACAAGCGTCAAAAAAATTGAAATTCGTTTTGTACCGTATAGTTTATTTAAGGATAGTCCAATTGACCTGTCCAAGGTACTGGAATAGTGGGTGAATGTAAAGAATCTTATATAAAAGTTTAGTAAAGAAAAAATGATAAATAAGAAAAGTATGAAGTTCTTTTTAAATTTCCCACAAAAACAGTTTTTGGATTCGTTCCCTTCTTCAAACTGCAGGTTCAATTACATACATTGACCTATTTGTATTTAATTTGAATGTACTCCATAGCGAAGCACGGGCATTCAGCTATCTGTATATAAACATTTAAACCTCTGATAAAATACATTAGGGAGACGATTTCTCATAACAAAAGAATATTTAGTATGGCAAATCTAAAACAGAATAAAAACGGTGCACTTAAAAAGAAAATTTGTCTTTATTTCTATTTAAATGTTAGGCCGGCCGCCCTCATGCCATAGTGGTTAGTGTCGTGAGCTTCCACTCAGTGGGCTTGATTTCAAATCCCGAATAAGGCTTGGCTGCTAACGTTTTGTCCCCTCATAGGGAGCAATGCTGGCTCACCTAAATGATGCTCCCACAATAAAGTAGTCAGCAAGACTTCCCGGTGAATAAGAAAAGTCGAATGTCTCAAGACAAGTACCTCCTCTTTAGAGGGAAAATGACAGGTAAAAATAGTCCATTTGACTTACGAAAGCACATATCAAATTCTAAGAATAATATCACTTATAAGTTATGTCAACTGTAATATCCCTACGAAGAACTATAAATTCTGATGCCGTCAGAGTTTCAACTCTTATCAGCAAAAGCGAGGATGTAATCTGAATGCTGTATGTAAGAAAGAAAGAAATTCGATAGACTGAATGAGAATTAGAAAAAATATCCCAGTATAAAAGAAAAATATTCTTCACTCATAGACAAATGCAAGATTAATGGTCATGACTTTATAGAGTTTTATTCACTTCTACCCTAACTTTGGGTATGTATATCTTGAAGTGGCACTCTAAATAATTTCATTCAAACACAGTTCTTACATAACAAAAATGTTTATTTAAATATTTGCTCCTATAGATTTTGCTTTTCGACATAAAGCATACGTACTACTAGTACGAAATATATATAACATTCATGCAAGGGAAATACAATTTAATATATTCAAATGTATAACTACTCATTGAAGAAAAATACACTTTGCAATACTCACAGATACTTTGAAAGTCAACCAGCAGTGCTGCCACGTAAGCTTTGGGCCTAACAAGAACTCGCGTATGTTTGAAGCAACCTAGCTATGCCTCGAGCGGCTACTCAATATTATTAAACCTCAAATATTATTAAACCAGACTCTTAGCTTTAGCTCGATGCTTCATTCGCCAGCACTACTCCCTCTTCCTTCCTTCCTCCCTCTTCTTTCACTTCCTCTTCCTTCCTTTCGCTTCTTTTTTCTTTAATGTAGCTGCTTGGTATTTATTCCAACCGCGTATGCCGCAGTTAGCATATCTTAAGCGGCTTCTTTAACTTTATTCCCCTAAAAATTCGATTATTGTGAATCGAATCTTATGCAAACCTTACAACTTCCGAATTAGAAATTATTGGTAGACTCGGTGAGGGATTATTAAATTTCTATTCCCTTTTCATGCGATATTTTGTTGGTATCTTAAGTAACAGTGACAAGGGCTCCTTCTCGAAAGTGTCCATTGTTTCATACAGAAGTAAATTGTCTATGATTTAGTGTCAAGTGGTAACAACCGAAATAATAATAATAAAAATGACTTCCCTTGCAAACAGTCTCTGAAGATGTATTACTGCTTAAAAAATAATGGTTGGAATTTCCTGGACCCAAGGCGTCATTTGGAGTATTCAGTGATAAAAGTTGTTACTGTACTGTTGGAGGAAGGAATGTTGGAAGGCCGTTTGTGATGATTTTGGAATGTCTCATAATAGTTTTTAAAATTCTGTGAAGAGCACTTTAATTGAAACTTGCATCTTACCAAGGAAGGCCGTGTACTAGCTATAACAGAACATAAATATCGACTCATGCTCATAGCATTGAAACTTAATCCACATTACGCTGGCAGCCAAACTCTCACCATGCAAATACGGTATGTTCCATTCAAATAGAGTTACACCCTTAGTGCGCTTTGAATTTACGGTCTTCCTTTTGACGCACGTCTTGCTGCAATCCAGCAAGATATGCAATTAAAGTAGGACAGAATATTCAAAAGTGAGTTATACCTTCGGCCAGAAATACACTTTCTCTTTCGTTATGGTGTCATTTGTAAAACAATAGAAAATCGGTGAAATGGGAGAATGCGCTTTTTATTGTCATTTCAGTCGTTAAACGTTAATTAGACTTTCGCAAACTTAATACAGCCTACTGGCACTAGAATATTCTAGAAAGTGACATACAGAGTAGTAGTATTACAACAGTAGGAGAGGCATTAGTCGGTCACAGTGAGAGAGATATTTACATAAACGAACTAACCGATCTATGAGTCAGGAAGAAAGACGGCATGACTCGAAAACGGTACAGAAGTCAGATGATTTTTTTCTCATGTTAAATTATAAGTAAACTTTTGGGTGTCTAGAAAGCCCATTTATGTGTGATAACGCTCCTTCGCTGCATATAAAAGCATTAGATGAACTGTTAACGATTACATTTAATCAAATGTACAAACTAGCAAATTATTTAGATTTAAATCCCATTGAACAGGTTTTTCGGATCATCCTAAGGGAATAAGTTTGACTCAAAAAAATTCGTCCCCTGAAACATTTCCAAAATATATGGAGACCATGAAGTAAAAATAGGCAATCTTACATGAAGTGTCACCATTTTATTCTTTATTTGAACCGACGATTTTAAATTTGAGTTTCTATTCAAGATTGATAACTTTCTTCCATTTGTATGTAGTGAAAAGCATTTTCCAATGGGCATTGAAACTTGTAGGGAAATAAAGTATAATTTTACAGCACCACTCTTTATGTCTGGTTATAAGTGCATATGTGCATATATAGTAATATGCGTTTTAGATACCTGTATATATTTCAAATTAAGAAATTACCAGAATCATTGATTTGTCCAATTAAACTGTCTTAAATTTAAAATTATGGGGATTGTGATTTGAAAAAAGCTATCGCATAAACCTTTCATTTTGATGCGATTCTGACTAAATAGAAGAATTCCTATCGTTCACAAAAGTCATAAAAAACAATTTTGAATTTTTAAAAGTAAAATTAAATTAATGTTTTCAGTTTATGATATATTCGTTGATGCCCAAACTGGATTTTTCATCCAGGAAAAAGGTATACTCATTATTTCATCCAAGATATAACACTTACCCTTTCATAGATAATAACAAAAGATACAAAATCATTAAACGCTATGATTATTCATTTACCTGTTCTGTACATATATTTCTGTGGACTTTATGTGAAATAGCTGTTATTTCTTTTTAAAGGTTAAGAATTACCATCAAATAGGAATAGCTCGTGTAATCACGCATAGCAGATTTATGACTTTCTGCTTTGAAAGAGCCCTGAAAAGTTCCTTAATCACGATACCAATGAATATGTATTACAGACAGAAGAAGACATTATCGACTTTTCAAAACGAATATTAAATAAATGATAAGATTGTAGTTCGGTGCCTTGCGGGGGTTTTAAATCGCAGATACGGTCTTAGTCAGTTTAATGACTTTCGTTCCTGTTTTTTTATTTTGTCTTTAAGGTAAGAATTATCGTATTCCAGTATTTATAATGGATTTTCAAAGAGCACGTATTTAAATGCTGTATGTGTTTATTTGTTATTATTCGTAATGGAGAGTTTTCGCTGGTAATTAACTGACTCGTGCGTCAATAAATAAGTTTAATAAATGGGCTTTTTTGGGGAAAATATCTTTAGAAATTATCTCCCAAATGAAAATATTTAATGGCTTACATGATAATTTTAACTGATATATGTCTTATAATTGCTATCGGTATTGAGAAAAATTTGTCATAAGAAAGATATTTTATCGAATACATTTTAAACTTATTATAGACTTCAAGAAAAGCCCTTTATGGTAGTTCGAGTTTAAAAAAGATAATGCAATGTTATTGGAAAGAATCGTGTTTCGAACTGGTTCTTAATTAACAACTGACCTTCGGAATTCTTAGATATTTGCTGAGCAGAACCTCCCTTTAACTTAAATATCAATCAATATCTCTCACACAAACTATTATATATTATTAAGGGGGCAAGGGACCTTCTTTCAATAAACTACATGAGTATAATTAATGTTGTTTTTCAATGCATTGAATTTGTTTAGGATTCAATAATAAGTATTTTGTTGAAGAATAAGACTAAATTCTCAAAACACATTTTAAAAATTTCACAAATTTGAAATTTTTTTCAAAATTATCCATGCGCATTCATTTTTTTTTCGGATTTCTTCAAAATTTCTCAAGATTATAAATTGAAGTGTTTGTCATAAAACTGAGCATAGTTCTTTGAAACCTCAAATAGTTTTCAAATTCGTAGACCTTGAAATAAAGTAAAAACATGCAAAAACATAAAAAATAGCAGGCACAGTAAAATAAAGTTATTTAAGACTTTAGATTTAAATAAGAAAAAATTCAATGCGCAATTAGGTTTCCATTCATATGGTAAACTTATATTAAAAAAGTTAAGGTATTTAGGGGATATCGAATGCGCATGGAGCATTTTGAAAATTATTTTTTTAAAAAATTTTTATTTTGAAATAGATGCATTATTCTGCCAAAAATCCTTATTTTGAATTATAAGGGTCTTCAGTGTAGAAAAAAATTACTAATTATTCTCATTCTGTATATAGAGTTAAAAATTCAAAATTTAAAAAATTCGAGGTTGAAGGTCCGGTGTCCCCTTAAACTGTGGCAATTGACTATATTGAAGTCTGCTGTGTACCAACAGTATTGGATTCGCTCACCTCAATTTTAACCTTTGGAGAAAATTTGTCCAAGGATTGCCGACTTGGATTAAAAGATTTTTTTTTAATTTGGACTCTTTTTTAAATTTGGAATAGAGAAAACATTTTTACACCTTGGGGTATTTTTTCGTTTTTTTAAATGCAAATAATATTTTTAAATTTAAGCTATTCGGAGGAAAAATCTGGTATAGCGTGTTTTAAACGCTCATCAATTCCTTTGGTGGACAAAATTTATCAACGATTCCTGTTGCAAGGTGCAGAAAAGTTCAGGCTATCTGAAAATACCATTTTTATTTGATTATCAGCATTTATGTTGCTGTAAATAGTAGACATATTTTCTCCATAGGTTAATACTGAGATGAGCGAATCCAATAGGGTTATTACACAGCAGCCTTGACAAACAAACAAGTAAAAAATTATACTGCATTTTAACAGTATATGATTAAAATTATTGTATCAACAAAATAGGCTAATGCAAACACACTCGACAATCATGAGAAATCCATTTTTTCTGCTTTTTATGGCTGTTAATTCTAAGGGTAAAAATCCGCAGTATTAAATACTGCTTTTTTTTAGTTTATGTTGAGAGCATTCCACAATTTGCACATTAATAATCTACATATAGGGCCATTTCAAGGAAAAACAACATAAATGCTAACGGTATATATTGTTCTAAATTTGTGAATGTTTTCCTCAATGGATTTCTTATATACTTCTTTGGAAGATGGGTGGGAGGTTACAGTTATAACGTCTGTGCCCCCTATATCTGTGCATTTTATTGGACTTTGTAAATTTTCGAAATTTCTTAGCCTGAAGCTAAATGCAACATTTTGACAAGAATTATGGCTGTACGTTGTAGTATAACGATTATAAAAGTTGCAATCTCCGTTAAATTTACAGTTTTAGCATTAAAATGACTAAAGCATTAGCACCCGTATCACCAGAACTTTGACTTTGATTTTACGTGTCTCTGTTTTTGCAAGGAGAGAGAAGATGTACTATAAGCGACGAAAGATAGTTTTTAATTCGCAGTATAATTATTAAATACAGTTTTACGCACAGATATCGTGAAATACAATATAATACCGTGTTTTATACACTTTAATAACTTTATCATAGCAGTCCATTAAAAAGCCCAAAAAATGTTCTACTTAGTTCTTGATTGTAGACTGGGAATTATTTAATTCAGAAAAGCTAAAATGAAGGTTAATGATACAATAATACTGTCACTTTTGAATCAAACATGGACATATTGATTAATGTGGATATTACTGACAATGGAATGGCCATGGTGGTGAAGATAATATGAATTAAAAATGGTTAATATATTCCTCAAAATTTTTAATAACCTTATGAGTTAAAAAAATAAACTTATTTTACGAAAACAATCTTATAAGTTATTGGAGTTGTGTGGTGTATTAAGTAAAAAGTGAATGAATCGAAGAAAAAAAATGTTAATCATGAAAAGAAAATATAAATTCGTTCTTGTGATTTATATTATCAAACAATATTTGACTACATTTGCTGGTAGTAGTTTCAACGTTCACTTTCATTTTCGAACGTTTTAAGATTGAACACATAGTTCTACCGACTAAAAAATCTTAAACTCAGGGGAACTTTAAGGGAACTTTATTGAATATAACCCCCCCTCAAAATCATTTTAAACATTTTCATAAAAATCTATCACTAGTTTGTAGGTAAAATTTTGAAAGTAGGTAAGGAAAAAATTGTTTTTAAAATATTTAATAAGGTATAAAAAGCTGTATGCATTAAGATACTGGAGATGTGTGTTTCATGACAAAGAATTCACACGTATAGTAAGTATGTTCAAAAAGTTTAGGGTAATATATTTGAATCAAAGCTGTTATTGAACCCTTCTATTGTCTGATTGTTGTATACCATATTCAGTTGTTTAAAGTCAAAACTTCCCCATGATTTATTATCATTCCATTATTAATACAGCGTTCAGAATAATGAAGAATTCTATAATACATGGTCTAGTTTACTGAATATTCATCTTATATTCTGAACTGTTGGGTGAACAGCTCCTTTATAATCCTTCCCCAAACAATAATTACCTCCGAAGAAGACTTTTGAATCTTTAAGTTTAACGCGTTTGCATTTGGCATAGACAAAGATAATTTTGAAGTAGCTTTTCTACTCAAGATAATCAAGCCAATATCTACAAATAAGTAAAACAAATGTACTTCACTTCTTGGCCAGCAATGGCATGTTATATGTTAGCCAAATAAAGCGGATTTGTTGGATATAATGACATTTTTATGGTAAACAGTAAAAAACGCATTTCCATTGTATAATTTTGAATCAATATTACATCATTTTGCATATACACTGCTGGCCACCCAAATTGCAACACCAAGAAAGACAAGAGATATCACAACAAAATTTATTTTGTAGATAACATGTTGACCAAGTATCAAATGATTAAATTTATAGACTTCTGTGAAGTGTGGTTCCTGCCAAAACAGTAGCCAGAGTAGCCGCCATTGTTGGAGATCACCGCTGCCACACACCTCGGCATTGATTCAAAGAGACTTTGGATGAGTTCTTGGGGTACAGCAGACCAAGCAGCTTCCACGCGTTGCCAAAGTTGATCTGCTGTGGCAGCTGGGGATGGAATCTGGGTCAATCGTAGAGCAACCATGGACCACATGTTTTCTATCGGCGAAAGATCCGGAGAGCGAGGCGGCCAGGGAAGCAATTCAATCTGGCGATTGACGAAGAACCGTTGGACAATGCGTGCCACGTGTGGTCGCGCATTATCCTGTTGAAATATGGCTGTGGGCAAGCCCTGGAGGTAAGGAAGGACAACTGGCTCCAACACCTCGGAAATGTAGCGCTGGCTGTTTAAAGTACCGGCAATGCGTATTAGAGGTGTGCGAGAGTGATATCCAATACCGCCCCATACCATAATACCCGGTGCAGGACCAGTGTGGCGGTGCATAACGCAGCTGTTCAGCATCCTCTCTTCACGGTGTCTCCAGACTCGAATGCGACCATCGTGGTGTTGCAGACAGAAGCGTGACTCGTCAGTAAAGACAATTTCATTCCATTCTGCCGTCCACATCCTTCTGTCATCGCACCATTGGCGGCGGAGACGTCTGTGGTTCTGCGTCAAGGGTAGACAAAGCAATGGACGTCTTGCGGACAGACCACTCTGCTGTAAACGGCGTCGAATGGTACGCGCAGACACTGGATGATGCGTTACAGACTGCATGTGCTGTGCTATGGTTCGTGATGTGACTGAGCGATCCGTCACTGCCATGCGCACAATTTGCCTGTCATCGCGTGAAGTGGTGCTCTGAGGTGGATGCGATCGAACACGCCGGTCCGTCGTACTCTCCTGCATCCAACGATCACATATCCGCATTATAGTTGTTTGGTTTCGTCCACCACGACTACCGATTTCCCTGAAAGATAATCCAAAATCTCGGTAGGCCACTATCCTTCCTCTGTCGAACTCGGATACTTGATCAAAAGATGATCGCTGTTTTCGACGAGGCATAATTGATCGTTTTTTTGAAAAAAACACAATTGCCGAACTTGAAATAGTCGAAATCTCCAAGCCTTAAATAGCGCTTTGAAGTGGCGCCACAGGCGCGCGTGATGTGCGTCTGCGCTGAAATTCTAATCATTTGCATATCTCACCTCCGCTAATGCATGTTGTAAATTTCATGTTATTTGCATGTTTCCTTCAGGGTGTTGCATTTACAGTGGCCAGCAGTGTATATCTTTTTCGGGTTTAGTCAACAATTATGTTCTTTAACGTTTCAAAAAAGTAAAACATCTGTGATGTCACTAAAAAATAATTTTTCAGAATCTACGATAAAAGTTACTTTAACACTAAAAGTTAAATACAAAATCTCTTTTAATGTGCAGTGGATATAAAATAAGATAAATAAATCACGATTTTTGCATAGTCTATATATATAAAACAGTTCCGTAACTGACTGACTCACTGACATAAAACGCACAGACCAAACCGCTGGACCTAAAAGGCTGAAATTTTGCATGGCGATTCTTCTTATGGTGTAGGGGAGCACTAAGAAAGATTTTTGAAATATTCTTCTTAGATTTTTTTAAATTAAATTTTTAAGCTGCTTTTGTAACTTTTTTTAAGTTTGCATTTAGAATAATAATCTGAGGGTTATAAAATTTATATCATGAGAAATATCATAAAAGTTCCTTTAAAATGAAATCTTTTTCAAATCTTTACCTCGATTTTCTGATGTTTGGTGAATTTTTAAAGATTAATTTTTAGAATTTAATTTATTAAATGCTGATCACGTGATTACTTTTTCTGGTACTTTAAATAAATTTATCGTCTCCTGCATAACAACTAAATAGACAAAAAAAATTTTTTTTTTCTTTCTAATGCAGCAGACGATTGGATATTATTAAAAAAATAAATATCCCTTACCATTTATATATATATATATATATTACATCAATTGTATACATTGATCGTCGTATTTATTATAAATATATATATATTTTTTTTGGCATTAATTGCATATATTGACCGTTATATTTAATTTGAATGTACTCCGTAGCGAAGTGCGGGTTTTCAGCTAGTTTTGTGAATAAAACACAACATCCCACGAGTACAGTCGAATATTTGTAGGCCCACCTTTACGGAAATCAAACACTACTCAAACGGCAAACTGAATGAAGATGAAACACCAGCTTGTGACATGACACATATTTACGTCAACGTAAGTGACAGGCTGCCGGATGATAACTGCGTGAGAATCCGGTTCTAATTCAACCAATTAAAGGCTGTGGTTCTCTGTTTTGTAAAAGGAAGGGGGGCATGTCTTCATTAAGAGAAAATTCATTGCAATGCATTGTGGGGATAACTGATGATCCGCGGTTATCAATTGGCACTCGGAAGAAATATTGGGATGCATGGTATCTAATTAGCTCGGAAACAGGTTGCAAATGTATCACATTGAGATATGAATGACGTCATGGTATCGGTTTTCTGTCTCTTTTAATCGATGGGTCCATTAATTTAGCGCATCACTTATGATAAGTAAATTGCTTCATTGAAGCATGCGTTGAATTGTTTTTTTTTACGAGTTTTTGGAATTGTTTCCGCATTTGTTCCGGAAAATTGGTAAAAATCTTCTCAGCCTGTTAGAGCTCGTTATCTGCAGTTGAATGTTTTGGAAATGTATAAATAATAAACGCTAATAACTGAATTTTCCCCCATCTTTTGCATTATGTAGTATGAAATAAGTTTTTCTATTTGCATACTTAATAAAGGATTATAGATGGGTTCATAACACACAGAGCTTTTTCTTTCCTATATTTTACTGACCTCGATTTTCGAAACTACAACTAACTAGCGGCGAGGTTTTCTCATAATCCAAATGCTGGTATTATAATTTACTGTCAGTCGAGAAGCATGAAAGAAAAGTCTTTTAAGCGCTGCGGTGTGTGCGTTAGCTAGAGTGGATGAGATCACAACATTTATGTCTGTTAAATTATATATATATATATATATATATATATATATATATATATATATATATATATATATATATATATATATATATATATATATGTGATGACCCGAATGGTCATCTCTTGAAGAAACACAATCGAGGCCGAAATTAAATGCAATTCCAAATCATAAATAATAACTGAAGTTTATTTAACGTAAAGATTAACACATCTTACTCAGTTCGGAGCCAGCTCGCGTCTCTCCAAAAAAGCGCGAAAAATAGAATTAGGTGAAAAAGGTTGCCAGAATTGGCGGAGGAAGTTAGTATGTGGAAGGCGAAGCGTTTACGTCAAGACAAGAAGGACGGGTTACCATGGCAGAGATGAAGTACAGAATGGGCGATTATAGATAGTTAGTAATATTATCACATATATATATATATCACATATATATATATATATAAATTATCACATATATATATATATATATATATATATATATATATATAGTTTGCAGATGAGAGACAAAGGATACAAAAATTTCTGTTAAGCAGATCTAGAGCAGAATTCTTTTTCTTTGCTTATAACCTACTATACATTTTTCAGAATCAAATAACGCAAACCGTTAGTTTCTAAGATGGTGACATTGCCAGATACATTTCTTTTATGTTATTCTGTATGTACGTAACCTACTAAACATATATTTTTTAAGCCTATTTATCTTGATATGGAATTTTTCATGTTTTTTTAAATCTTCAAAAGGATATATCTGAGATTCCTTGCAAAGTATCTCTATGAAACTTTTTTTACATTCTTCTTTAATTCTGTTTTCATTAATTTGCATCCAGGGTTTGCAATTTCGAGTAAAAATTCTTAAAATATATACTTTAAGACAAAAACTGCTACATAAAAAAGTTTTTCTTCCCTTAAAATTGTAAAATAAAATTACAATAAATCTTTTATACACTCATGGACAAAAAAATTAGCGCACCAAGAAGGAGTCGTCAAAATGAAACGAAATTTTACATACGTAATGACTACTTTGATATAAGTAAATGATAAGAAAATCAAAGAAAAAGGATAATTTATTTCAGAGAAAAAGGCAAAAGAACGGAGGAGTTAATACTAAGTTGGACCCCCTCTAGCGCGAATGCACGGTGCGATACTATCGGGCATTGAGTCATACAAGTGCTGTATGATGTCTTGAGACATTTCGTTCCATATTTGCTGTAACCTTGCCTCTAGTTCGTTCAACCTCGTGGGATGCCCAACTCGTCGTCCCAAATGATCCCAGATATGCTCGATTGGAGACAAATCTGGGGATCGGCAGGCCAAGGAAGGGTAGTAACAGTGCGGAGACAGTCTTGTGACATCCTTGCCGTATGAGGCCGAGCATTGTCTTGTTGAAAAATGGCTCCTGGGAGCCGTTGCATGAGTGGCAACACATGTGGTTGCAGGATTTCATGAACATACCGCTGGGCTGTCATGGCGCCACGGAACAATACTAGGGGTGACCGTGTATTGTAGGCAATGGCACCTCATACCATCACACCAGCTGTGGGAGCGATGTGTCGCTGTACAGCAAAGGCAGGATTGAAGCGTTCACCACGGGCTCTCCACACACGAACACGATTGTCATCACTGCCGAGATTGAATCTGGATTCGTCGCTAAAGACGACCTGGTTCCATTCCGCTGCAGTCCAGTTTCCTCGTGCGCGGCAAAACTCCAAACGGAGGCGTCGATGGGTGGGCGTCAAGGGCAGCACACGTAATGGGCACCGCGATACCAACTGTCCTTCAGCCAGGCGCCTTCGTATGGTTCGAGAAGACACAGAGACCCCTAGTGAAGGTGCTACCTGTGCCTGGATGGCGGCCGATGAAGCAGTTGGCTGTAAGCGTGCATTTCTTACGATGTGGCGGTCTTCTCGACGACTGGTCTGTCGAGGGCGTCCTGAGCCTGGTCTTCGTGTACATGACATCTCTCGGGTCCACTGGTCCCAACACCTCCTCACAACACAATCAGAGCGGCCTAATTGACGAGCTACTTGCCTAGCTGTTCACCCAGCTTCCATCATCCCGACGATTCTCCCCCTCTCAAACTGCGACAACTGCTTATATTGTCTTCGAACACGGCGTAATGGCATGTCTATCTCAGCTCTTCCTTTGTAAATGATTCAGCACACTCAAACAAGCTTTGGTTACCTGTTTTATACTCCACAGAGTACGATGTTCAACGCCCTCTACCGGCTATACGTAATGCGCAATCACGCTGCATTTCTAATCATTTGCATATCTCTCCGACATGTACCTTCATTGCAAGTTTCGTTACGATCCCGCAATTATTTCTTGGTGCGCTAATTTTTTTGTCCATGAGTGTATATCCTGATGGCAAATCACCATAAAAGCTTTTCTATTCACTAAAATGAAAAATTATGCAAACAGCAATTCGTCCCTCATATCGAACACAAACTAAATATACCTAAAGTTTAGAATTTTGAAACTTTTAAAACAATATTTTAAATTTAATACTCATGAGGATTTTACACAAAGACATGTGTGAGGAAAAACAATTTTTACAAAATGTGTGTAACTAAAATTTCACGTGCTGAGCCATCATAAGATACTGCAGGTTGATCATCAACGTTACGACGGATGACAGGAGATCGTTGTTTTGACTGAATTGGAAACTTCCCACAGTAAATCTCGTATAGAGTTTAATTTGATTAAGTGTTGTGTGTTCCCAGTGTGGGACTACTCGTGAGGTAGTTCAAACCCTCTTTAACGGCTATAAACACTCTGTTATTTTTAAAGAATTGGTGCAATTAATTTCCATATTACCTTGGTAACAGAAAATTCCTGGCTGCCGAAATCTTACAACTTAATCGTTGCATATTTAGATATACTTTATCTTTTCCCATTTAGCACAAACAAAGCTCCTGAGAAAGTTGAAACATTTATGATGAAATATTTTAAGAAAAAGGAATATATTTTAATATCAGTAACATTTATTAGGAATAAGAATTTTTTTTCAAGTTTGTAATCCAAACATTTTCAAGACTATACAATTAAGTATTTTGTCTACCCGAAAGAAACATTATCGTGAAATATTGGGACTTACAAAATTAAAAAATGCCCAAATTATCCCTGAAATTAGTATTTTGCGATTTTTTTTTAGCATTTCATGATCTTTGAGCTTTTTCCTTGTAGCCACTCTAGTTATCGATGTGTGTCACATTCCACCAAATTGCGCTGTATTAATCATATGGTCTACATTGCTGGAAAGGGATTCCTTATTTCCTTTGAACTTAATAACCTGAAGACGGCCAAGGTCCAGTAAATGGAAAATTTATCAGTATTTAATTTTAAGGGGAGAGATCACCTTAAAACCTTCAAAAAACTTTTTTATTATGATTTAATTTTAAAGAATGGAATGTAAGGAATCTTTTTTTTAAAAATGAAGTCGATACTACAATTAGAACCCCTTTTATGGACAAATATATATAGCTAATAATAATTTATGGAAACTTAAAACTTTAAATGGCTTTTTCTAAAAACTGTTATTTTCAAACCTGCGCTCTCTATTTCTTCAAAACTGATAGTCAGAAATTGCTAAAATTTTGTGTACATGTATATCTAGTATGTTTATACAATTTCTACCTGAATTTAGGTAAGTACATATTGCTAATTTTTTTACAGCAATTTTTTGTGAAAAAAAATTATGGTATTTTTTGTACATTACAATACATTTGCTTGAAAGAAATATTTTTTAGGGAAATATGGTAATTGTTTTAGGTGTAGATTAAAGTATAACCTATGGATAGAATATATATAAATAATTTAATATGTATCTCTTACAATTTTTAAAATAATCTGAGCGCAATGCATTGACCCAAGATTCATTATTTATAAGACAGTAATAATTATTTTTTACATAAAATGATTTCTAATAATCTCCCAACAATTCTGACTTTGTTTTCTAATAGATAAAGTTTTGTACAATTCACCTTAAAAATTGGTTTAAATTAATTACAAATTAACTGTTTGACAATACATTAATCTTGGTAGTAAAATCCATGTATTTTTGAGAGTGCAAAGGTGATCTTCCCCTTAAAAATAATGTTTATTTACTGCTTGTTTTGAAAGTACAACTAAAAATGAGGAACGAGAACATGGTAATGTACCTGACCTACAAAACATTACTCATGCGTCAAACTCACACTACAGAGCACACTACCCTTATGTAATATTCAGATGTTTTAACCCAAAGCACTAATAACCACTTATTCTTTCATACACGTGGCTTTAAGTCTTTCAATTTACTGGCTGCTATTTCCCCACTCATTTGTTTGACTTCACCGAAAGCACCGAGCCAATTGTTAGCTTCCCCAAAATCTTGCTATCTGCTAAGTCGATATCTGGATGGCCGAAACACACACTTCGACACCACGTTTTCTCTTGATTTTCTGAAACCATGTGTCATTGTTTCTGGTTAGCATACGGCTTGCACTTTCATCACGAGATAAGAGTAGAGTGCAATGTGTTTTGAGAAAATTAATAACTCAACAAAGAAATTAATGATAATGCAACTCCTTTGTTGATTTTTTTTGTATTTTCGAAATCTGAATACAATTCAAAGAGCAGATTATTACACAAATTTAAATTTCGGATTCTGAAAGCCCTTTAAGATAACTCGTAACAGATTTCAGTAGAATTGTAAATTAATATTTATAAATGCAAGCTATATTAACCAATAAAAATAATAATAGATATGAAAAATGAGATGCACCAAGGTGTTGTTGATTAAATACATTATCTTTTCACCAAGACATTGGTACATTACTTGTTTTATTAGACATTTTGGTCAACTTGAAACAGGTGACACCCAGATCTGTCAAATTGATAACAATAGCAATAGTATATCAAGTCGGATTATATAAAAATTATTATGTGTTCGTACTCACTAAAAACTTCTCCATACATATATTGATATTTTTTTAAAATATTTTGAAGATATAAAGGAAAGATTGAATGGAAGCCCTTATAATTTACGCAAACTTTTTCATGTATTAAAAAATAATCTGCATACATAATTTCTAGTTAATTTGTTAGTGGTTAAAAGGTAATTTTCGCTTAAAGAATTTCTTGTGAGAATTGGTAGTAAGAATTCAGCATACAAAAACACACAAACAAATATAAAAGAAAAGTAATCCTTGATGTTAAGAATGCTTTTAAAACTGTAACCTCTGAGTAGAATGATCTGAATCAGTGATTTTTAACCTTTTTCTTCACCACGGCACACTTTAAATAATTTTAAAATTTGGCGGCACACTAACAATAAAATAAATTTAAAAGAATTTTACTTGGATAATTGATTTATGTACCTATAATATATTTTGTAAAAATGGCATACGAAATAATTCGCAGTGGAGGCTAACTTCAAGAATTTCGGGGCACAGGGGTTGAGAGTCACTGATCTGAAGTAACGTTTCATTATGCAAATATTCATCCCTTAATTAGTAAGCAACAGTTAGTAAGTTATTCAGTTAGTAAGCAACTTTTCAAAATTTTTCATGTCATCGGAATGGTAGTAATACTATGTGTCTAGAGCAGGGGTTCTTAACCTGTTTAATAGTCGACACCCACGTGAATATGAAAATAAGATCTCGCACCCCCTTGAAATATGTCTTTCTATTTTTTATTTAGGAAAAGACATTTATTGCAAGGCAATTTATTTATTCCATAAAAAAATTAATACATTTATAATACATACTATATTATTACATATAAAACAATATCTACATTTTTAATGCCTACGTTGTTGTTTGTTCATAATTATCCTCTTAAAACAACGAGGCTTTTTTTTTTTTTGAAAGAGCCACTCGTAAGTCATCAGATGCATTTAGACGATTTCTGGATTTTGTTCTGATGTGCAAAAGTGATGAAAAACTCATTTCACAAAGGTAAGTTGGGGCAAATGGCAAAAGTGTCTCTAAATTTGCTTATGCCAATACTGGATGTTCTAACTGTGTACACCAGAACTGTTCTAAGTCCAGTTTTTCAAATTCCATTTCAATGCGTGCATTAGCTTGTATTGCGATAAGATTGTCTTTTAATAAAACGTTGTCGTCCTCTAAATTTAGGTCAAACAAAAATGGATTGAGTATCCATCTATTAGTTTTGCTTATTTCCCGTGGAATAGTATCCGTCAAATGATTCACTAAATTGATAATTTTCATTAAAAATTTAGAACTTTCTCTCTCGCCCCAAAAAACGTTCTCTCGCATCCCCAGGGGTGCCACCCCCGGTCCCCTCCCCCCGTTTAAGAATCACTGGTCTAGAGTATGGTCACGAAAACTACAGACTAGGTTTTGGTAGTTTTTCTATTAGGAATACTTAAAAAACTAAGGAGAAATTTACTCAAGAATCTTGTGGGATAAAAAAACTCTTTGGTCATCCCAGTGTAAACCTTACACGTATTTGCACTATTTTGAAAGAGTTCAGTTGAGATTTTTTCACCTTACCAGTAGTTTATGTAATGAAAGGTTACTCTTTATAAAGCACAAATAAAAATACAAATGAACATTGATTATAAAGAAAACTAGTGATGTATTTAAAATAGAAAATAGGCTTCTTTTACTCCGTAATCCACGGGAAAATTTCATTTAGAAACATGAATTAGCTAATTTAATATACATATTTTAATTATTTCAAGACATGAACCTTCTGAAAAAATATATGGAATATCTTAAGATGAAGCTAGTCTAAAAAATTGCCTAAAGATTAAAGAATTGCCTATCTTGCATAATTAAAATACCTTTTGACAGAAAATTTATGCGTGCTAATTGGTATTTAGTGCTTCTATTTGTCTTATCAATTAGATTTCGACGTATTTTTACATTTATATATTGCAGGAAAGGATTCCCTGAACCAATAATATTTTGAAATAATCAGAATACGAAATAGCGATTTTATCTCTTATTTTATTTCTTTATATTATTTGCAAAGTAATGATAAAAAATGAGGATCTTCACTTAATATTTTCTTTTAAAATGTAATACTTTATAATTGGTAGTTATCAATAAAAATATATGGAGGGAATCTAAGCAAAGTATAAATACCTTCTGAATAAAAAAATATGTTTCTTCTGGTTACATCACGCTCAGAGTATGTAATCCTGGCTGAATAAATTAAAGTAAAAAACAACTTCAAGATAAAACACTTCGGTATACTTTCGTGAAAAATACTAGTGTTGAGCCGACATTTTAGAGGATTCAATTTTTCTGCATTTTAATTAGCAGGAAATGCAAGACGAGGAAATATTTCTTGCTGTGTGAGACTAAGCTTGTCTGAAGGATTCATTTTATAGGAAATTGTTCAGTGATATTTATTAAACTAATCTCTCAAGTTTCATTCAAAAAATACTTAAAATCAACTCGCATTTATGGTAGCATATAAAGTCAATCGTATTATCTTTGTAGAAAATTAATTTTGTAGACTTTATCTCCTCCGTATAAATAAAATAATTTCCATGCATTCATTATTTTAACTAATTGAAGTATTATCTTTGCTCAAAAGTAAGCCAAAGACTATAAAGAAATGAATATTTGTTGAAAATTTTCAGTCTTCTACAAAAAGAGAGCTGGTACATTTTTATTGAAAACGATATAGAGTAAATCTGTGAAAACTTAAAGAAAAAGTTCAGGATTTAAAACAATAATTTAGTTTTATTTAAACTATAGAGAAAGATTTTTTTCTGATATACAAGCCGTCAAAATGATTGTGCAGGAAATATTACACAAGAGAATTAAATTTTAAATGATTTCTGTGCGAAGAGTTTTGCTTTTCAATCTCCTCTTTGTTAAAACTAGATATGAATTATAGTAGTATTTTTAATGTTTACTCTCTCTTTCTTGGAAGCTAGATTTTAAGAATACATTTTGCCCTGATGATCTAATATAGATATGTAAATTCTATAACTTAATACTAAAATCTTTGAAATAACCCACTTATTACTGCGTATAAAATTTTAATCACACGATTCAATGACCGTTTACTTCAGAACTATATTCTGCAACCACTATGTAGATTATAGAAATAGAAAATTACCTTGTTGGGTGAGTTTACATACAGCTTTAGAATCATAATACCAAACATGTAGCTATTATCAGAGAAAATTTAGTCTTCATATTAATATCCTACACATTGGTTCATTCAAACACTTTATAGTGATAATTTTTTTAAATTTATGGCTGTTATAATGCATGAATTGATACTCATCACAAATGAATGTATAAAAAGTTAATTTAATCTGTAGAAGCCATCAATTTCTCTAAAGCTGAAAATTAAAACTTGCAATTTCATTTTCAATATAATCCAATGAAATAATTTCAATAAGACCTCAATAAAACTTCAGGCTTTCATTATTTCAGGATATAAGCCTTTCCTAGTTTTATCTAGAGTTCGCCTAGCGGTAAATATCGTTCATTTGAACTCGCCTATAATTTCATTCATCTACTAGCAGATTCCTTCTATAACATCATGGCCAAATGGACGAAACCTTTGTGATGTCGCATCCAAATCACTGTAAAATTTGCATGCCGTTCGGCGAGGATATCTTATTATAACGTTGCTTTGAAGTCCCTGTAAAGGATTCATTGGGAAGTCACCTGATGACGAGTCTTAGGCAACTTGTCACACATCAGAGTATTGCCGCAATGAAAATTCACATGAAAATCTTATTGCAACAAATATGAAAACCGATCCTTGTCACCAGTCTGACCATGTAGGATATTATAGAGACACACGGAAATGTTGGTGTTATTTGGATTATACCTGTTTTCATCTTCACTTTCATCTACTTTTATCTTGCTTTTAAATTCATGATGCTATACCTCATTCCGAAGAATAATTAAATATGCAAGAATGAACATAACTCAGATATAAATGAATCGTTAGAGTACTAACCAAATAGGTATTTATTGTAATGTTTTTTTTAACATTTTCCTTAGCTTTATTAGAAGAGGCTACGGTCCTCTGACAAATGTTGTAAGGGGGTAATAAATAGAAAATGAGAATCAGTTTGTTTCCTCTCTAGCAAAAAGTTATCTAAAATGATTGAAAGCTTAAAAATTAGTAATTGAAATCTTCGAACGTAAGCGGATATATGTCAATCGTGCTTTGCGTGCTGATGGGGTTAGCGTTAATGGACATCATCGGGGAGATCAGAACTGACAAACAGAAAGTAATAGGTAGTCACGGAAAGCTTTTCATTTAGCTTCACAACTGAACGTTTTACTCCTCTTCATAACTGAAAATCCCATTTAACGGATTACATTTGGGATTCGAATCTATTAGGAAATGATCGTGTAATGTATTTTATTTACATGCCTTACACATGATCTGGTTTTGAGGGGAAAAATACCGCATTCAGCATGTTTTTAAGGCTTTATTCCTATTCATAAGGTGAAGAATATTTTTTTTCAGAAATGAGGATTTATGCTTTCTGAGTTATTTTATGTTTATGCTGATAGTTCAGAAGATTTCAAATTGCTGTTTAACATATAAAATTTGTGTTATAGTATTAGTTCCTTTAAGGAACACTTTATTTTACTTTTCCTCCTAACAGTTTCATCAAATTAATGAAAACTGTTTTGCAACATAATTAAATTATTTGTATTCTGGTGCCACAATGGTCTCGTGCGATTTGCGTGTGGAGTGAATAACACACTTGCGAATTGTAATATCCTCACTATCAGTTCATTTGAATATGAACGTGAATTGAAGATGCAAGATTGGCATTTCTGCGCATGCCTCAACATGTTATATAAGCACGACTGTACTTCAATTTCGTGGCCTTTTTTGTTAGCCTTGTTTCGTTAAGAACAATGTCTAACTGCAGTAGATATTTTCATCTCCTTCCAAACATGCGGAAGTTTTAGTTGTCAGAAACTGTTAAGTTTGAATTAATATTAAATTTGTTGTTTTCTAATTTTGAGTCAGACTTAATTATTTACCTAACCGAGCAGTAGTAGCGATGAGTTTTACCCTATTGGTAGCGAGTACACAATAGTATAATGTAATAAAATTATTTTACTGAAAGTCCGAGCCACATTACCTTATTTGGAACTTTTTATTACCTATTTTTTATTATTTTTTATTTTATACCGGAAAACATAATATATCCAGTTTGAGACAAAAGTCACACATTTCTTTTATCCTACTCTAATGCCATATTTTCAGGTATGTTTAATGTCTGTATTAAGTTATGCATTTTAAGAGGAATGTCTATAAGAATCAAACCAAATTTTGCTTGAATTTTGAAGAATCATTTAAAATTTCTGAATCAATTGCAATAAGTTTCCTGGCTGAGAATCATATTTTTAAAATTATAAACATTCGAAATTTACTTTTATTATCTTTATAAATGCTTTTATGAACGTTGGTACTATCATCCCTAAACAACTGCCTGAATACATTTCCTATTTTAACAGAAGTGTGGTTGCTGAAGTGTAGATGTCTACTAATGAGAAGTAAAGGTGTATCTCAATGTCTTTCTTAGCACTTAAAATAATACAATTTTCGCTCATTACCTTTTCAAAGTTACTTACTTGCTAACCATACTATTTGTACTTTCTTCAAAAAGGATAATACCTACAGAGGCCATTCAGTGTCATCAAACGAAAATAATTCTTTAAAAACCTGTGACTTCTCTAAACTGCTCACTCTCAGGGAAATTGCTTCATCGATTGTTGTTCACGAGAATGAAATTTTCCACCGTTTGTAGGAATTCTGACTCTCAAAAATTGCATTAATTTTAGGAGAAAGAGCTTAAATACTTCATGTAATCGAGGGCAACTACGACTCCAAAGGAAAGCAAGTTGACTGATATTTTTTTTCTTTTTTTTTAACCAATGCGGAGGCACTTGTCGTCAAACATTCGCCTATACTACGCCACAGTTTAGTGTCCATTTATTATGGTGGCACCATATAGGCGTACAGCATTACACCCTATGAAGGGACGACACAAACGAAGGCATTTTTCGTGGCGCAACGACGGTATTCGATCCGAGCACCCTCAGCACCAAAAACCAGCGCGCTGTACTACAGGGCCGCCACAAGCCCTGTTGACTGATATAAAGCTGAATATTTTGCGAACGTCTTAGCATGTCTTTTTGATTTCAGCATCCTATTACGTTTCATGAGAATTTTTAAAATTAATTTTTGGGGATTATTAGATTCAAATAATACTACGTTAACGATTCAATTTTCATTCCTTTTTCTCACCCGGGTGATATTTTACAAAGTTATGTGAAATTTTTTACTAGAATTGCAACTTTAAAGGGAAGAAAAAGATGGAAGAAATTAAGAAATATGCTAATAACAAGCAATATTATTCTAGATAGAAAATATTTTAGTAAAACAACTTATGATTTTATGATTTTACTGAAATATATTAATCATTAATAAATGGTTTAAATTCTTTAAAAAAAGCATTGATTAAGATTTTTTAATTAATTCGTTTATTTAGAAGATATAATTTCTGCTTAAAGGACAGGAGATTTTTTACACTATAAGCAAAATATGCTTTCCTTTAAAGGGTCTTTAAGAGATGTATTTTAAGCTGAATGTTATGACAGTCTGATAATGACATTTTTTATATTAGTATATATCATGATAAAATATACACTTATCTAATTTATAAACTATTTTTGTTAATAATATTCCCAAAGTGAAAGAAAAATTCATTTAAATATAACAAACGGAAAAGTCAACAGATGCAACTTTATTTCTACCCATGAAAGTTGCTATACATTCTCCTAAATACCACAAACAGAAACGACACATCAAACTTAAGTTTAATATTCTTGAGACAATTTTTTTCCGTTTAAGCTGATCCCTTCCCAAGAAAAAAAAATCCAAGGTAATGTAATATGGATGCTGAAAAACTCCATCCAAAAAGACATAAATTTTCTGCAAGTTTGAAAAGTTGTGAAATCACTATGCAAGAATAATTCATGGTTCATTTAAAACCTTGTCAAATGAACACAATATTTTTTAGTGTATTCAGAATAATTCCCTTGCAGTTATCATGGGATTATGCTATGGTCTCTTTTAATGCCATTTTGACTCCTCTGTCTCACTGTGTAGTTTTTTTCAGCTCTACACATGTAGAAGGAAGCTAAATGTGTTTTAAAAACTCGCAAAAAGGGTTTCAATTTCGGTAACTAGTACGAATTTTTTGGTGTTTTCTTATCCCTAATTCTCTTCACTGGCTTACATACAATATCTCAATGATTCTATAGTACTTTTAAGATAATTAAACACACTTAACAAATTAAATGGCCTGTTAAAAAATTCCCTTGCTGTAAAACTGATGTAATCCTCAACACTCGAATTCGAAAGAAATTATATGACCAGAAACAACCTGGCCCGTAAATTACATTTAACGCAAACCTTGCAAGGGTATCTTCAAAATTAGTTGTTCCCCGGGATGAGATAAATTAATGAACTCATCAATTTAGAAGCGACAGAAAACCTATACCGTGACGTTATTCAAATCTCATTTTGATCAATTCTCGTGCTCTCCCCGCTCTAATTGGATACCGTGTGGCCCGATATTTCTTGGAAGTGCTCCCATCATAAGTAAAGCAGTCGGGGAAAACGCACAGAAACCCATTTCCCATTAATAAAGACTCTAGCTAGTGAATTGGGCATATACGACCCGTTTAATTGGTTGAATCTGATACGGATGTGACAGAAACGATCTCCCGATAGGACGTCAGTTATGATGACGTAATTATGTCCCGTGTCATTCCTCGTGTTCTCTCTTTTATAAGCATAAAGAACGAGAGTCTTCTTTTGGGAAAATTGATAATTTTCTCAGGTCGGGGAAATTGTCTAAGAGTAAGGCGTGAAACTGTGTACAATGAAGCGTTGTCACAGGCTTAAAGAAATTTATAATATTATTAGTTTTGTTAATATTTATTACTACTTAATAAAATTTCTACAATGATAAATAAATAATAGAAGAGAACAAATAGAAGAGATTATTGATTTATAATTCCTATCAACGATTTCAGTAGAGGAAAACTTTTTAAAGTTTCATCGAGCAAAATATGACATATTTCGACAGTTCATACTAAATTGTCATAATTGCTCCCTCTGGCAGATGAAATTAATACGCAATAAATGATTAGAGGTGGTTCTTGAAACTTAATTATTTTTTTCTCAAAACACGAGTTCTTTAAAATATACTGGCTTTTAGACCTATTGTTTGTTTATGTTAAATTAAAAACAAGCTAATTTATGCATTGAGTCTGCATACAACAATTCCTTTCTAAACTTATGCCATTCTCCGAATACTAAAAGCGTGAATGAGCTATTCATGAGAGGTTTGGCTTGTTTCCCGTAGACTCCAGAAAGAAGCGAAGAAAGTTTAATTTTTTGCCTCAATATTCCACTTAACAGGAAGCTTGGATAATGAAAGAATGTGCATTTTTTACTATAATCACCGAGATAGTTGACAACAGAAGATCGTATTTGGCACATGGGGAAAGTTTCAACAACATTAAGTGGAAATTCAAAGCATTTGAATATTAAATGTTATTTTCATTCAGATTTATTTTACTAAATTTGAATATTTAAATTTCTTTGTGATCTCGAATTAAGAAAATGAACAAAAAGCGTTTAATTTGTAACTGATGCATATATGTTCAAAGGAAGTCTATATGTCCATAAAACTTTTTACCGGTAACCAAACCAGAATCGTTCACAATAGTTTTTGGCAAAACAGTGCTTTAAATTTTTATTCCATCCATTTTAGCGTAAATTTCGAATTTTCTTTCTTTCTCAGAAATATTATGCAAGAGTTTTAAATTTTAGTTTAATTGCTGGATTAATACGATTTTCTATAGCGTTTTTACTTCTAAACGGTTATTTCTCATAAACTGAAATGCAGATCACTCATTTTTTATAAGCTGCTAAAAGCCGCCTCTAAATAGAATTTAGGCTATCTTAGAGTAAGTATAGGTATGTTCGATTTAAAATATCGGGGCATGCTATCATCTTCCTTAATAAACATAACAATATACATGGTATTTGATATGTGTATGTGTGAGTGTGTTTTCTGAAAAACTATACTATATCGCTGTTCCTTAATGGAAAAGAGCATAGTACAGAACATAGGAAGTCCAGTAAACATGAGATAGTTTCATTGTTTTGTGTACTACATAAGTTTATAAAAATTTTTAAAGCAACTTTATGGGATGTATACAATACAATGTTGTCTTTTGAGTTATAAAATATTTGTTTGAGCTATAAAATAGGGCGCAGTGGCCCAGTTGGCAAGAGCAGCGGGCTAGCGATCTGAAAGTCACTGGTTCGATGCTGATGCTCGTCTCTGACAAATTCACTGCCATGTGCACCAACGGCGGCTGGTGCACGGAAAGCCTGTCGTGGCTGCAATGTCCTCCAAGTTCTCAAAATTACCTCTGGAGGTGCGGGGTCAAATGTTCTGGTCTCGTCACTTGACTCGGTGCAAAATTACGGGACTGGTCCTTTGTCCAAGTCGGACTCTGATTCTTGTAGTGCCAGTCAAAACAGGCCTTCGCCTTCGCCCATAGCCTTCGGGACTTGATCTGATGTTGCTGTCGGTCAAGTGTCATAAGCAACAACAAATATTTGTAATGTGGCCGTGGCGGCCTTGTGGTACAGTGCGCTGGTTTTCGGTGCTGAGGGTTTTCGGATCGAATCCTGGCGAAGCCCCACTAAAATTCCTCCGTTTATGTCGTCCCTTCATAGGGGGCAATGCTGGTCAGCCTATATGGTGACCCCATAATAAAATGGCCAGAAAAACTGCGGTGAATTATAGACCAATGTCTTCGCAACAAGTGCCTCCGCGTTGAAAAAAAAAATATATTTGTAATGTTAAGAGACAGTAAAAATCACTCTGGCATATGACACAAAAAAGCACTTGAGCTAAAAGCATGGATAATTATGCTAATAAAAGAATATGAAAAATAAATCAAGGTATCGAAATAACAGGTAGTGTACACAAATATAGCCATGATAGATGTGAATTACTAATAGTTGCATCATATGCAGTTGTATAAATTTAGATAAAACTTATAGAAATCTAGAAATCAGATATAATTCAGGAATATAAGAAACAGTAAGTGTACAGATATTTCAACATGACCTATTTAAATTAACAACAAATTTAAATGAGAACAAGAAATTAGAAAGTAAGTTAAATGACGTAAAAAGTGAACAAAATGTATTGATGATTCATCTGAAAACAAGACTGACGATTAAATATGTAAGATTAATAATTTTCAGAGAATATTTTTCTATATATTTCTGTCTGTACATTTACCATTCTTGATTTTCCACAATCTTTCAGATTTGCATAACTTTGAAGAAAGACAAACGTCAATATAAATTTGAAGACAGAATATTTATTATAATTTTCTTTTTAATGAAGAATCAATTTGATTAAAAATAGAGTTGTATTTCTTTCAGACATTCAAAGTATACAAACAATAAATTTTATAACTTCTAGAAAAAATTTAATTAAGCCATATAAAACATTAAAAATGAATATTTATCATATAATAAAAATAGGATAAGTCTGAAAGCAATGCTTGACTTAATCTAGTCCAAAATCAAAAATTGACATTTTAGAAACCAGTTTCTTCACGAGATGAAAACCTGGATATTTTTTTCCATCATGGCTGTAATCATTCTATCATGAACGAGTAGGTAAATAAAAGGAGGTTGGGTATACTCTCTAAGATTTATTTTACTTGTCAAATACAAATGTCAAATTTAAAATGTCAAATACATTTCGTTAAATTACCATTTCAATTTGATTGATTTTTTTATTATATATTATTTCAACGCTTGTTTTAAAAACATTTCCTCAATAGTGAAGGATCTATATTCATTGACCGTATTTCGACAACAAAAATTAGGGATAATCTCCTTGGACTCATCAAAATAAAATCATGGACTTCCGAACACTATCTCTCAATAGCCACAATTTCTCAAAAAGGCTCTCAAATAAATTAGTGTGATGATTCAATCTGTCAATGAAGGTGCAGAGTATTGCTTCAAATGAATGAATAATTTTTGAAATACTATAAAACAGCGCTTTGTCTCTGTCAAGTAGACCTATACTCATAATAATTACCCCCCACAAACATATGTTTAACAGCAGCCCATTATAAAGTTTCACACTCACTCCCACCAATTACATCACAGTTAATGCGTTGACTCAAGATACGTATTAAGAAATGCGACACAGTGAGACCGATTTTGATTTTAATTGTTGTAATTACACACCGTCATGGAGCTTAAAAGATAATAAATCATCTTCGCGAAGTATCAGAGCAACTCACTACTGAGTCTTTAGTGCTGAAATAATTTTCTAACGAACTGAATGTTTTAACATATATTGGGGAAAGGACATTAGTTTGTTCTAGAAGGGAAATCTCAGGTGGAGATTGTTTCGACCACATATTTAAATTACCGAATGTGAACAAAAATAAATCAAGCAGCTCTTGTGATCGTTATTAAGTGTTAAAATTTTTCAAATAATAGATGATAGAGACAACATTAAGTATATTTGTTTCAGAAAGCATTTTTATTTACTTTATATCCGGGTCATTATATTATCTTTGTTTATAGTCGTAAATAATTTAGATTAAGTGTCATAATATTTTTGGTTTCGCTTTAGTGTGTAATAAACAATATTAAGATAACATTCACTTGGTAAAAAGTTTGTGATTTTTAAGCACAAATTAGAATTTCATCAATTTTATCAATATCTATTTTATTAAACTCGATGCCTCTCTATGAAACAAAGTATATTTGAAGGCCTTATTTGAATAATGGACCAACTCCATTTTTGGTTCATTTTGAGATACAGAGCCTTAATTCTAATGAGTGCTGAGAAATGACTGCTAAAGTATGATTTTTAATGCCGTCTGTTGGCAGCAGAAATAAGCTGGAGGTTTACTAGTTATAAAATAAGATATAAATGACTTGTATGAACATGAATGTGATCCTCCATTTTTTTTTAAAGTTCAGTTGGCCCACTATTCAAATAAGGCCTTCGTTTTATGCATTATTGGTTTATATGAACTACATCAAAAATCATTGCATGAATATGAAGGATATTAATATGAATTTCATTAAAAATATTCTCTAAATTATTTTTTTTCGTTGTTGTTGTTCAATATTTTTGGTATCAATTTTAAATAAAAAAATCAAACAATATTTGATATTTATAAAAATGCTAGGTCGTACCCAGCAAGCATTTCAAATATTTTGATGCTTCTTCTATTTTATGTGCTATATAGAATAACGTTTACCTGAAATTGAAGAATATTTTGCGAAATTGTAATTTTTATAAACTTTGTATAATAGTTGCACTTTTTCAAGATATCAAAATTTCAGTTACCGTATTTTCCGGCGTATAATGCGCAGTTTCAACACAAAAAAATAAGATCGAAATTTACGGGTGAGCGTTATACGCCGAATATAAGAATGATAGATTTAAAAATAAGGAAAAGATGAACATAAAAGAAATTAGATTTCTGAATGTACTTAAATGCTGTCAATTTAAAAGAAATGACATACCTTATGAACTTAAAAATTTTAATTATCGGATAACATAAATAGTTCGTCGCATTCGTCTTCCGTTACATTTTCAGGCGCATCATCGAATTCTATTTCTGAAAGAGAGTTCTGAAAGAGAAAACATCTGGCTCAAAATTCCACGAATTCATTCGGGTCAGAAGTGTGTTTTTACCCCCTGTTTACAGAATTATTTACTCCCTCAAGCATTTCTCCCATACACATATTATTCCCCTTATCGCTTGTCAATTATATACCATCGTTTGAAAGCCTGGGAAATTCCTTCGAATGAATCACTTCAAAAGATAACAGCATCGCACATGTACATTTCAGGTTTCTTCGTCAAGAAAAGGGTGCGCGTTATACGGAGAATATGCTTAAAAAATTTTTAAAATGTAGTTTAAAATTATAGGTGCGCGTTATACGCCGGTAAAATACGGTAAATAAAAAAATAACAAAATACCTAAAGAGTGCCAAAAAGGCGGTTCTTAGAGCAAAAATACTCACCTCCAGCATGCAGGTAAGTAGCCTTGGAGCTAGATGTCGCCCTGTTATGGGCTCCTTATCAAGGAAAAACCGGAGCCTTGCTAAGGAGTTCGTATCAAGAGTGAAACGTAAATCCAAGACATCCTGTACATCAGAGATGTATATTTTTGATCTACTGGAGCCTTGCTAAGGAGTCCGTATCAAGAGTGAAACGTAAATCCAAGACATCCTGTACATCAGAGATGTGTATTTTTGATCTACTGGAGCCTTGCTAAGGAGTCCGTATCAAGAGTGAAACGTAAATCCAAGACATCCTGTACATCAGAGATGTATATTTTTGATCTACTGGAGCCTTGCTAAGGAGTCCGTATCAAGGGTGAAACGTAAATCCAAGACTTCCTGTACACCAGAGATGTGTATTTTTGATCTAATTAAAGAGTGTATCAACTGTTACAATATTTTTAAATAGCAATTAATATAAAAGGAATATAGAGCAGTTTTTCCTCATTATCAAATACATTTTTCTTTCAGGAAGCAATAGTAATGCTACAATCCTGCGCGCAGTGAATAATAGTAAATTTTTTATTCTCAAGTTTTTACAAAATTCATCAATTTTTTTAAATAACAAAATATATTTTCTGTGCCTTACAAAAACTATGGTGTATGCACCTAAAGTCCAGATTTAAGTGGCAAAAGTTTCGTAATCATAGAAATTGTAGGTAAAGAGAAATTAAAACGATTTGTATTGTAGTAGGAGATTATAGCTTATTTAGGATTAAAGTAACTTCTTAGGATTAAGACTTCTTAGACGACTTAGACAGCCATGAAATGATACAAAATTAGCATAAGTCTCACATTTGTTAAAAAGATACACATATCAGTCAAGCTTTTTATTGAGATATCAAAACAGTGTGCTTATTTGGTAGACTTTCTAATTTTATTTAAATTACCGTTATATGTAATAAGCGTTAAAAACCCATTTATAAATAAACCGTAAAAAAGTATGCTTAAAACCCGTTTGAAAAGCAAAATGCTGAACTTTGTGAGATTTTGTATGAGTATACTGAAATTAAACCAGGAAATTAAAATCTAACATAACTGAAGACTCTTGTCATGTACAAAAAAGGAATTCTTTTGAATTTAAAAAATAGACTAAATGCATAGACTAAAATCAGTAATTCCAAAATTAACAATATGTAAATAAAAAATATTAACGAGTCAGTAACATCGCCTGCTCAATTCCATTTACAAAAAAAGCAATTTCTTAAACGATTATTACAAATCTACTTGCATAAGCATAACAGCAGTGATACAACTGATATATATCGTGAGTTGTAGTATGCTGATCACGCTATTCGTTGCAGAACATTGTTACCAACTTAAATTAAATCTCCCTAGCAATTTGTTAAGTAGAAAAATGTCCAATACTTTCAATGTGCGTGCATTTGAAAGGTTTACAGATCGTGATTATGCCAAACACCTTCGTCAAAAGATACAGTCACGAAAAATGTCTATTTTAGTTTCCTTTTGATAAAATTTAATTTGACAAAAGATATTCTGATAGGTGTCAGAAATAAAAATCACACGTTTTCTACCAAATGATGTTTTATGCGTGTTTTAACAATGATTTTTTTGTTTTTAGTTTAGTACATTTCATTTATACAATACCTAAACATGCAATATATGATTTTAAGTAATTCTGATTCACAGGAGATTTAACACAAAACGTGTTAAATTTCTTATATCCTACGTATACCATTATTGCATGGTGGTTTTAAAGATGAAGTTATTATTGCTACGTTATTGGTGTATAAATCAGCTGTTTATTTATAGTCATAAACTATAACTCAGTGCTTCTTCTATCCTTATAAACTTTAATTCTATTTAAAAGATGAATAACTTCAAAATTCCATTAATTACATAAAACAAATGTTCATCAAATTCATATGTGTCTCAACATTTAAGATGAATAAATCTTCTCATTTCTCTTAAGAATTATTTTACATGTTAATTAAGCTTCGTTACTTATCGTCTATCTGTAATTACATGTATTAACTCAGATTTTGATGATGGCTTGATTTGAGAAGGGTTCATGTACAAAATAGCCTTAATCCAGCAGCACATTTAAGAATATATATATATATACGTGATTCTGCGAACGCAAATGCCATTTGAGTGAAAGGATTAAAGCATTAATCCCAAACATTCATTTTAAGCCCGTGTTGAGTCAATCATCATAATAAACATGATATTCTCTTATGATTGTTGTAGGATTTTATGTGTAGTAATCTTTCCAACAGAGCTTTAGGGTATATGAATTGAGTAGATAGTGGAGAATATGATGCTGGAATTTAAATTCTATTTATTCACGTAATTAGATTCATTATAAACAAAATCTTCTTGATTTGAAACTGGTAATTTATACATTTGGAAATTCAACAGCTAATATTATATATTAATTTTGTACATAATTTTCTCTTCATTTAGTTATTGTGCAGTAAGAGAAAGAGGCTTGAATTAAAGGATCGATAAGTTTGCTTTGAAGTATTAGTTTGAAGTTTTATTTTGGTACTTTAAAATCTAAAAAGCCTGTATTCTTCTGACAAAACTATCCCGGGGATGTTAATAACTCTAATTTTTTTATTTCTATTTCTTAAATATGTCCCATTTCTTTTTGACAAGGAATGTTACTCTGTACATATCTTATTTTCAATTATTTAATGTTAACAAATTTTATAATTTCTAACGTTGATACCGATTTCTTTTCTGACACGATTATTTGTCCCAGTTATTCAAATAGTCTATTGCTATTCTTTTCTGTACGACTGGGAGCCACTATGACCACCTCTTGCAGCAACCGGGACATGAACCAGGTTCTATAATCCTTAAGGCCGGTATTCTGCACAATGTACTAATTTTGCGATGTGGGAATTCCCATTTTTTCAGCCTGACGAGGCGTTTTTAGGCCTGACGAGATATGACGAGACAATACAAATATTAGTAATATTTAAGCCAGAAAACTGAAAGGGAAAAATAATTAAGAAAAAATAAACTTTTTCAATTAAATAAATTTTCAATGAAAGTGGATTTCTAAAACTGATATTTTCTTGCTTTTTAGTCTCATCTCTTATTCTTATACACTGCTCAAACAATTTGGGGAGCACATGGTTTTAACGAAATTACGCAAATACTTACACCGATAAGTAACATAAAATAAATCATCCATAATTTAAAGCCTAGCAGGAAACAGAAGAAGAAAAATTCATATGCAAATCAAAGTTCTGGACGTCAAAAACCAGAAAAAGAACACAAGGGCGGAAATCGGGATGTTGCAGAAACGTCTGTTTCACTGCCTTAACTGTGAAATTCGATTGCTCAGTTATTCTTTTTGAGAAAAGGTGACTTGAAAATGTCTCAACAACGTGATTTACCGGAATCCATGGCATGGCGCATTATAGGCATACTTGAATCCGGGCAAACACAACGTAGTGTCGCGGACGCTGTTGGAGTCGCCAGAAGTGTCGTTGCAAGGCTGTGGAATCGATTCCAAGAAACAGGGAATGTTAGAAGTCGACCAGGGCAAGGTCGGCCACGCGCCACTACAGCAACTGATGACCGGTATATACTGTTAACAGCTCGTCGAAACAGAATAGACAATGCTACTCAGCTGCAAAGACAGTTGCTCCTGGCAACAAGACGAAGGGTGTCCAGCCAAACAGTATGTAATAGGCTTCATCAGGGAGGTCGCTATGCACGTAGGCCAATGGTCTGCATTCCGTTGACCTCACGCCACCGTGCGGCCCGAAGAAGATGGGCTGCTGAACATCGAGATTGGGAGCAACATGATTGGAGCCAAGTGATGTTTACAGACGAGTCCCGATTCAGTCTGGAGTGTGACACCCGACGTGTTTTCGTAATGGAGGGAAAGGGGCACTCGAAATAACCCCACATTCGTTCGTGAAAGGTCACAATACAGACGAAACGGCCACCAAAAATACGATCGGGGCGCACGGAGGAAATTTGCATATTACAGAGGCAAGACACTAATCACTGATGACAGCACAGATCGGACAAAAGAAAACTTTTATTTGGATTACACATTTTCCACAGGGGTACCATCTTAGGACGTTCGTAGAGCTTTTTTTTGTGCGTGCATAATGCGTCCGTTTTTGTGATACACGTACCGTTCCAGCGCTCTTTAGGAGTTTCGCATGCGCTGAGAATTTTGCGGTGGTAAAAAGTGGGCGTTGCCATTCGAAAATTTCGAGTTTCAGTACCTATAACTGTAACCGTGAGCGCCACTTGGTTGCCGTTCACAGAATCCCGAGATCATACCTCTGAATAACTATATCTGAAATCTCATCTTGATCGGTTGAACGGAACAGCCGCTAGAGGTCCATATATAGGCGAAGATTTTTATGACCATCCTGTATATATATGTGTGTGTGTGTTTGTGTGCCCCGGTTGATGGAAAGATAAACATTCTCTAACACAGCGGTTCTCAACCTGGGGGGCGCGCCCCCCTGGGGTGGCGTAGAAGAATTTCAAGGGAGGTGTGAGTTAACAAAAAATAAAACGTAAAACTAACTTTAATTTACTGTACTCAATTTTGCGGTCACAATGTAACCGTAGCGTATTTTCGACATACAAACACGAACACAATAATTGTCGCACACGATAATTGTTGTAGCTAGAATGTCAGAAAAATATTCTGAAGTCTTATGATGCAGTTAAGAGTTTCACAGAAAAGATAACTCTTTGGCAACGCCGTTTTCAGAGTTCAGAGCGAACTTTTCCTTATTTCCAAGATTAAACGACCTCCTCGATGATAAAAAAATCTGCTATTGCAGCAGATAAATCAATTGAAGGACCTTATATCAGGGCATTTGGTAGCATTGCAAAATGAAATTGCAGACTATTTTCCAGACATTAGTTCAAAGAACTGGGAGTTTAAGTTTACAAAAGATCCTTTTAAAATAGATGTGGAATAAATCCTGATCATACTCAGGAACAGGCAATCAACCTAAAATATGATTCTCAAATATACGCGGATTTCGAAAACATGGATGTTGAAAATTTTTGGTTACGCTATTTTCCTGTTTACCCAGAAGTTTCCTTAAAAACTTTGAGGTTGTTAGTGGTTTTCATCCACATATCTCTGTGAATCTGGATTTTCAGCATTAGCATACATAAAGTCAAAATATCGAGCAAAGCTGGACGTTGAAAGTGACCTGAGGTGTACTTTGTCACAGTTATAACCTAATATTCAAAAACTTGCCAAGGACAAACAGTTCCAGCCCTCTTATTAATGTTGTGAAAGTGACTGGTATTACATGCCAACCTCACCTAGATCCTTGATTATCTCAAATATATTTGATCTGTATTTAATTCTTTGATTTCATATGTTCTAATAATAATAAATTCCAAATAAAGATATGAGTAGTAATATTAAATTTTGTGTATGAAATTATCTATTTTATATTTTCATTTAATAACCAGCTTCAGTTTCAAATTCCGATTGTACTACTTGTATTGACCACATAGGATGGTGGTGGTGGGGGGGGGGGGGGGGGGGGGACCTCACATCAGGGTTCAAAGGGGAACACAGAGCCTGAAAGGTTGAAACCCCTGCTATAACACATTGTGTTAGGATATACTGAATAGAGGCGAAATTAAACGGCACAAAAAGTTATTTTCTCATTCAAGGATTTTTTTCTTTAAAGAAGTCAGGGAAAAAAATTTAGGGTAGTTTCCAACAATGTCAAACTGTCTCATGACTAAAGTACAAAAATTTGTAAGTCTTATAGATTATAAATCGAAACTTGTGGCTTCTTCCAGCAGCGGTTAAATTAGTAATGCCAAGTGACATCTGATTAAGTGTCGTGGTTTAAATAGCAATGACGATGATAAATGGGAGGGAAGCATTGCCCGGACAATTCCGCAACGAATCAAGACACTTCGCAATCGGTTACGCAGGACCTTGATTGATGTCTCCTAGTAATACAGAGAGACAATCTAGTACTCCATATAAGGGACTTCAGTGACAATTTTAAGGCTGAAATTTCATGAGATGAGATGAAGTTCGAATTAAATGCATTGTTGGAACACGCGTACGGGAAGACAGTATGGAAATCAGGGTTTAATCAATCCTTAAAGGTAATAACCATTATATATAAGCCGCGTATAAAATTATAATAAATTCTTACTAAAATTTTGCTATTTACATGCAACAAATCTGCAAATCTGCCTTTGTGTATATATATATATATATATATATATATATATATATATATATATATATATATATATATATATATATATATATATATATATATATATATATATATATGTATGTATATATATATATATATATATATATATATTATATTATATTATATTATATTATATTATATTCGTTGCTCAAAACCAACTACCGGCTTGCAAAGTTAATATTTCTGAAAAAATTATGCATTGAAATTAAATTAATGAAAAATAGCACTTCCGAACATCGTAAAGAGGAATTAGTTAAAAATACATATGAAGTTTAAATAAAAGTTATTGTAAATATTATATATAGGTAAATATTAGATAAAGGGAATAAGAGAAAAAGCAACTAACAAAAAATCACTTAAATGAAAAAAATGGATAAAAGTTTTCTGAAATTATATCACATCTCCATAACTCTATTAAAACATGTCACAACGACATTTAATTCTTTTAATTAAAGTTAAAATATATATGCTAAAACCCTTGTTTTACTTCAATTCCTTCTCGCGTGCCATATACCTAAAATTACAAGCTTAACCTTATTCGTTTTCAATTAAAAACGAATTAAAAGTGTATTAATTGTTTACAATTTACTCACTTTAAATTTAGTCACTCATATAAAAGATAAAAAATTCATCTTAAGGAATCTTGAGAGCAACGTTCAACATTCAAATGCTTCCAAATTAAACTTGCGCCATTCTTTGCTTTTCATAAACTTGCAGATCTGCACTGCATTAGCCTTAGACTTACAAAAAAAATTTCCAAAATAATCCAATTACAATTCTATCAGCACTAGTTTGATGTACTTTCCCTAGTTCGTAATGCTCAATTTATGAGAGAATTTGTCACGATGTAGCAATCCAGTGTTCCGTATGGGACTCGTAAAAATAATTAGATTTTCGTCTTCAAGTTCAGAGACGGTTCTTTATTAATGTGTAGAAAATAATTGTTTGCCGTAAAAATTAAAATATCTACAAGTAAGTGTTGACTTTGTCTTCGGTTACTGCAATGAAATGTGAAAGGGAAAATTTCGAATTTAATATATGATGTACCTTAACTGATAATTTTGCGTCGGAGTGAGTGAAATAGAATCTTATTTTCTGACGGAAAATCTGCTAGAGGTTTATTTCGTGACGACAAATTTTAATTCAAATATCAAGCTTACTAGCACTTTTATAATTTTGTTTTCTAAGTTTGCTCTTGATTATTAGATTACTGTCTCCTCATTGTGACATTCTTTGTTTACTTTATTAACTTCAAGTGTAAGATATAACATGTTGGAATAAGACTGGTGAACAGAACTATGTGCTTAATTACGCGAGGACGCGTGAATGTCTCTCTTCGAAACAAAGTATATTTTATATATTATTTATGGTTTATAAAAACTATAGCAAAAATTACTGCATGAACATGAATGATATTTATAAGAATTTCATAAAAAAAATTCTCTAAAGTCTTTTTTGTTCAATATTTTTGGTATCGATTTTAAGTAAACAATATCTGATATTTATAAAAATACTAGGTAGTACTGAGAAGGCATTTTAAGTATTTTGATTCAACTTCTCAGATCTATTTTATGTGCTATATGGAATAGCCTTTACCTCACCTTTGCTCCTATTTTACTTGGATAATTTTGATACATGCGTTTGAAATATATGCATTTAATAAATTAGTGGTATGAACTGAAACAATGACAATAGATATAAATATGTATGAAACTTATATAAACGCATTCCTCTCAAACTGAGGACTATTTTGAGAAAATTTAATTTTTATAAACATTTATTTTGTAAAATAAATGCACTTTTTCAAAATATCTAAACTTAAGTTAATTAAAGAATAACAAAATACATAAGTGTGCAAAATGCCTAAAATATTCCGAATTACTTACAGAGGAATGCGTTTATACTTATAAGTTTCATACGTATTTATATCTATTGTCATTGTTTCAGTTCATACCACTAATTTATATTAAATGCATATATTTCAAACACATGTATAAAAATTATCCAAATACTAGATATCAGTAAATATATGACTTATTTTTATAAGTTGTTCTATATGTTTTTGAATTGCAGTTATGCTTTCTGGATGAAACCGGGGTGTTCATGTGTATGCTGTACTTAATCTTCAGCTGTAAATCAAATAAATTTACTTTAACGCAACTCATCTGATTTATAGGCATACCTTGTCCGTAAGTCTATTTACCTTAGTTACAGGCCGTAACTCCAGCAAAGACTACCTAACTCAGCCGTAATGTTATATGTCATTTTGAAAATTGATATGTTGTTAGGCTTGACGAGATATGACGAGACAATACAAATGTTAGTAATATTTAAGCCAGAAAACTGAAATAGAAAAATAATTAAGAAAAAATATACTGTTTCAATTAAATGTTCCCTGAAAGTGGATTTGTAAAACTGATATTTTATTGCTAAAACTAATATCAAATGACTTGACATTTAAAACTTTCTGATTTCTTTTCAGGCGCTAAAAATTCAACGGATTAACATTCCTCCACGAAGAACGAATCTTCATATTGAGAAGTTATTGAGTTCAAAATGCCTAATTCTTTTTTTCTTCACCTTTTTATTTTTGTTTAAAATGAAGATTCTAGTAATATATCTATTCAATGAAGATTTATATTTCTTCACCTTTTCATTTTTGTTGCCATTGAAGATTCTATGAATATATATATTCTATGAAGATATATATTTCTTTAACTTTTTTTATTTTTGTTGACAATAAAGATTCTATAATACCAATTATGAGAGCAAAAATATTTGTTATAATTGGTTACTTTCTGATATTTTATATAATACATGTTTGTTCTTCATTAGTTTTTCTACAATTCCGCATATATTACTGATTAATAAATATTATTTGAAAGTACGGACAAACTGTTTCTTTAAGCCTAGAAAGTGAGTTTACTAATTACACTAACAGTTTATTACACTGGGAATATTCTTAGAGCTATGCAATGTTTAGATGATCTGATTCGATTTTTTTTCTCTAAAGGTTTAAAACCCAGAAATTTAAGCCTACCATAGTAACGGCAGTGCTCTTTCGAGGAATTTCAGATATTTTCTCCTAACTTTAAAATTCAAAGTAGAAGTTTGGGGATAACTTCAGAACTGGCATTACTGTAAATTTCATGGCGAGGGATAATACTTTTTTGCAGTAACAAATAAAATTACGGATTTAATTAATCTTAAACTTGTATTAAATGCTGATTTTTGCGTGATTTTTAAGTAATAGATTACTGGAGACAAAATGAATGGAAGAAGCCGTCGTGGAAGGAGCCAAATTTGGAAATATACGTACTATGTACTTCTAGCGTACCCAGTAGCTTTGGACCTAGGTTTCACTGCTGTTAAGGGCTTCAATGTCTTTTGTCAGCATCAAGCATTCTAAATTTTATTTTGCAATTCGTGATTGATAATAGTTTTTCTGTATTGAACTTGATGACTGACTGTTAGTAAATTCCTGCATGTTTGGAATTCTTTTCTCTCCACATCATTGCATATTTTAACAGAGATATTAAGCATTGGTGGGGCAAATGCATTAAGCATTGGTGGGGCAAATGCCCCATCAATGAAAAGGTATTTCCCATTGTATGCGTATCAATCAAAGGCTAAACATAACATTAAATGGCCAAGGTACTGCTTTTTAACCATCGTCTGTCTCTGCTGATATTTCTTCAAATTAAAGATATGGGAGAAATTTTCTAGAGAGAGAAAATTACAAGGACAGAGACTATATGAAAACATTCTTCGGGAATGACAATATATTTTAAATAAGCACAGGATGTCCCCCCAAAAGTAGAAAAACCAGAAACATACTTTTTTTCTTTACTTGTAGGATGTAGGGTAATAATGTAAATTCAAAACAAAAATGTATATCATTAAACAGTATGAAAATTTTATGTATAAATTTTATATTTCTAACAAAATCTGATCTTTGTAAAACGTTTGAGACTTGTTTCAATAAATATAATCATTATCTATAGAATCTGATGGAAATGTCTACTTATTGCAAAAACTACATTTTTTTTCCAGGTAGTGAAAATCATTTGTATTATAATAAATGAATGATTAATAATAATTCGATATGTTTAAAGATGCTTTTTGAGACTTTAAACACCATACGAAGTTTAATTTTAAAAGACTACTCGACTCAAAGATGGCAAATATTTTGCCCCACTAGTAAAAATTCCTGAAAATATGCCCTGATCCACAGTAATTATCGGCTATGTCAAGCTGAAGACACCATAACAAAGGCGAAACTAGGCCCACTGCTTCCGGATACGTTGGAAGTGCATATATTTGTAAAAGAATACTATGTACAAACTTAAAACACGTGCCTACAACTACAGCAAAAAATCCAACCATTTAACATCGCTTGTCAACGTGTAATCTTTTAGAATCTTTACTTTTCTTTTCTGATTATAATAATTTATACTATCAACTAAGCATTAAAATGATAAAATCTATTTTATTGACGGTCAATTGAGATTAACGTTTCGCGGAAACCACAAAAATATCCAAGCTACAAACAAGACGTGTGTACAGTTTTACATATATATATATATATATATATATATATATATATATATATATATATATATATATATATATATATATATATATATATATATATATATATATATATATATATATATATATATATATATATATATATATATATATATATATATATATATATATATATATATAAAGGGAAATTATTGAGAGGAAATTTCCAAGCAATGGCTTCTGGTGAAATGTAATAATGAATGAATAAATAAAAAAAACCTCATGATGAAAAATTCATTCCGTATTAACAAATCAAATTAAAAGGTCAAATTCCAAGTCCTGCCGCGTTTCTAGAATACGTTATCGCATGATTAATTCAATTCCATCCAATCTGGAATGTTTTCTCTAGTAATTTAATAATAAAATTCGTCATTTTGAAAAGATATTTGAATTTTTTTCAAGCAAAGATTGAAAGGAGAAAGAAGATTGTTGGATAATGAAATAATTGTTCTCAGTATTTTTTTTCCATGTCTGAAACTCGAGTTTCCAAACATCACGGTTAAAATTTAGAAATTAAAATACAAAACAGTTCTTGTAGAATAAAAGTAAGTTTATGAATGAAAGTGTTTTTGTTAAAGATCTGCATGCATTCAATAAATTAAAAATTGTAGAAATGGATAAATAGCATTGCAGAAATATTCAGATGAATTTTGTAGTATTTATCTGCACATTTCTTCGAATTCTAAACGCAATTTTGTAGGTTAATGTAACAATTATTATAATTAATGTATACAGTTATTACATTTATTATAATTAATTGTAATTAATGTTACAATTATTATAAAGGGATAGCTTTCTAGGCTAAGATGTATTGCTATATATTATCTTTATAGTTTAAGTATAATTAAATCTGTTTCCTTTTAAATGACTAGAAGTTCACATTTTAAATACGATTTCGAACAATTCGTACAATTGTTATAGGTGGTTAATGTAACTGCATCCAAAGGGAATGACATTGAGTTTCCAAGAAATTTCTAAATGACAGTGGCCATTATATATATATATATATTTCTGATGAGACAATATGAATCAAGAATAAATAAATTGTTTTATTAAATTTGGTTCTTTTTTATTTTAGATGAGATATTTATCTTGACTCTTAAAATAAAAATATTAATAAGAAAAATAATTTTGCTTAAAATTATTTTTTGTCGGAATCATTTGTTCAAGGAAACTTGTCAATAATCATAAAGATTAATCTTTATTTTCTAGTTTAATTTTTTAGCAGCTTCTTCAATTTTTGCATCCTATTTATTTGTATTGGTATTTTTTAGTTAAATAGTTTTTCTTGACTTAAAAAATAACTTCTTTGATATTTTTTCGGCATTATAGAATTACTACACACATTTTTATTCAAAATCATGTTGTTAGCGCCCAATTAATCCAGATTTTGCTATGTAAAATATCAGAAGTTTACTGAAGTGAAAACAAAGTTTTATGTTCTATGTTATGGGAAAATGAAGCATATATCGTTTTAAATAATATAATAAAAGTTAAAATTATTTCTCTCCTTGGATGACTTCCATACATATAGGATTTTTTATAGAAGTTATATTTTAAGGGGGTCCAGGACACAAAATTGTTCGAATTTTCGAAAAAAATTTTATTGCATTAAAAATTTGTGTGTTCGTTTCCGATTAAAATGAAGTTTAAACCATGTTCTTATCTTAATTAGAACAGGAGAAATTATTATTTTTTTTGCAACATTCTAATAGTAGCCAATCGTTGTTTAAACCTGTAAGTGCGTTTTTCTGCATGATGGGTTTTTTCCACATATCTCGTTTTTAAATTGTTATAAGTCAAGAACTGTTAAAAATAAATGGTTGAAACTTGTAACAGGTCTTTTTCAACTATTTTACTTTAATTTCGATTCAGAAAATTTTAAAAAATATTTACTTTTGAAAATATGATTTTTTAAAAGTAAGTTACATCATTTTTTTCGTAATTTTTAATCTAAATATTTTTTATTTTTTAAAAAATTATTATTTTTAAAAATGGTGACTCATAATTAAAACTTAAATATTTCTGTTTAATTAAATGAAAAAAAATTTAAATTCGACCAATAAAATTTCGAGTTATAACGATTTTAAATTACCCCACTTTTATTAAAAATTTAAAATTTAAAAATTTTTTAAAATCTTTTTGAGAAGTTTTATGATGTGATTTTGTTTACAAATTATATGGTTAAGCATCACAAAAAAATTCAAAATTTTAACTCAATAAATAAAAAAAATTTCAAAATGTGTCCTGGACCCCCTAAACAGAAGAGTGAATTTTATACTGTACATGGAAAAGAGAAGCAGCATGAAAATTCCACCTGTCACTTTTCATTACTTGTCACTAACACTAAGACAATCTTCTGAGAAAAACAAGCCAGATTTTATCTAAATAAAAAAGTTTAGCGGATTCACATTTACATTACGTATAAATATAATTATAAAATCATAGCATTATTTATCTAAATGACTTTGTTTCTAAAGAAAATTCTAAAGTTCGAAGCTTCCTGTATGTAACTACCTTCATATGATTAAGCTAAAGCTAAAAACTGAACTTTTCTTAAAATTTCCTATCTTCTTTACTAGCATTTACTTACCAACACGTGATAAAAATTGAGTAATTTTCTTGTTCTAATACAATCTTTTGCAAAAATTTCTGATGAGGCAATCACTGTTACAAATCTTTTCTCTAATTAATATTCACTAAGCCAGCCACTGCATTTAGCTTATACAGCAATGTAAACCTGATAACCAGTCACTGCAGTAATTCCTGAATACGCAGAATTAAATTGTTATATTAAATTTGAAATTTTTTTTCAGATGGGATATTATTTTCAACTTTTGCAATCAAAATATTAACACATTGTTGACAGGTACCAAGTGAACTTGTCTTTTGACAATCAAATGAAGACAATTTAGTATACATAAAAGTCATTTTAGAGAAATTTTTGATCAAATGAACATCGCTTTACTTCAAATATTTCAACCCTATTTGTCACCCATACACTCAGTATCTTGGTTAAGGTATCCGACTACGTTAGGAGCTCTTTTCTTGAAAAACTGCACTTGCAAAAATTTCTATCTTATTTTTTTAAGGAATATAACACCAAAACTTGAAAATGATGAAAAAAATAAACATTGACTATGCAAATTTTTACAAAATTGAGGAAATTGTGTCGAAATTTAGCAAATCTTTACAAAAGCGCTAAAAAAAGCGCACTTTTTTAGCGCTAAAAAAATATGCATGTAACATTTGTTTTTGTCATATGTATGTAAGAACCTTCTAAGTGTAATGATCTATAAGCTAATCGATATCTTAAAATCTCAAAAAAAATACAGGTCATTATAAGCAATTACATGTAAAATTTTAGTAATTTTCCGTGAGATTTTTTATAAATGCAGCTATAAATCAACAAATAATATACCTAGAACCAAATCTGTAGTCCATTACATTCTTAATATTAAGAAAAATATGCGTGAAAAATTTCATAGAAATATCATGGTTAGATTTTGAGTTATCACAAGAGTCGCTTACATTTTTGATGAAAAATAAGTTCTTCAGAAAACATGATTAAAGTTTTCAACTTCTATTGAAATCCATAGCTGCTGCTGATCTTTAAATCGCTCTCATTTCATTTCTAATGATTGCATAGACAAAATAAAAGCAGATTTAGAAAGATAAATTTACAATCTTTAAAAAATAGGAATAAAAACAATTTCGGACTTTTCAACAAAATCGATGTTTTAAACTTCGTCGGATACCTTAAACAAAGCTGTTTAAAACCAAAGTTTATTTTAACTGATGAACACCTAATCCCGAGAGTTGATTCCATGACAAAAATCGCTTTGTAACTAAGAGAGCATTTTCATTAAATTTAATGGCAGCCCTTTCCTCGGAGTATTATTCAGTCTCAGCAACACAAGTAACAATGTTTCCTGGATTATTACTGCTTCAAACCTGCCTCTATCATCCCCTCCTATTTTCACGCCATTAGCTGGGAATCGCCTCCCCTCGGTGTTCTTGAATATGGAAATAGGATACAGATGTGGCATTTTTTACTTTAATTAGTGGCATAATAGGATCTAGTGTCATTTCAGAAGGGAATGATAAATTGTCTTGAGTCTGTGCAGGGACAGTATCTTTAAGAGAGAGAGATGGCACTTTATAATTGGGTGGTTCAGAATTTGATGGATGTATCTCTCTGTTTGGAAGGAAAGGCACACATAGACTGGTAAAACTAAGAGAACAGGACACTTTGTATTGAAATTTTAATTTTATATACGGAGAATTAAATATGAAATTTCATTATTTTAATCTCTTTTTTTTTACCTAAGCAATTAGGAAATATCGCGTTTAGTTTACACAGCCCTCAAAGTGGTTCTTGCTAAATGAAAGTAAAAGAATCGTCCGTAGGTAAACAAAGCGAGCAGTAAAGAAGCATAAATGGAAGGTAGGCATACGAAAACGAAATGATGATGTTTAAACGAAAAGTGTGAGTCAATTAACGTATCTTCCTACATTGAAATGGTTGTTTTAGGGCAAAATTTTGGAATTTTTAAAAATTTTTGCTCTATTTCAAAGGCCAATCTTTTAGGATTATTAAACTGCTGTATTTTTATTCGTACACTGATCGGATGAGAACTTATGGACAATTTAATAAACCTAAAGCTATATTACGGAAATGGTAGACTTTCAAATTACCAAAAATCAAACAAAAATTGGAATTATTTTTTGTGTATTAATATTTTTAAAATGTGTGAATATTGAAATAAAATGCATAATATCTAATGAAAAGTAAAATGAAAACTTGGTGGCTTTAGAAAAGTAAGTATTAAAGGTAGGTGAACAAACATCTTTTAAATGGCTTTTTCTCAAAATGAGTAATTTCTAGATTTGAAAGTCTTTAAAATGCTCCTTGAGAAATAATTTTTGACGAAATTTTATAAAATCTATAATGACTCCTCTAATACATCAAAATAAAGTTATGTGTCCATTTGATGTTTCGACATCCTTCAGATTATCAAAGATTAACTAAAGTGTAGAAAAGTACAAAAATCTCACGAAAATTCGGAGTACAAGCATAAAAATATTTCCTAAAAATTAACTATTCAGAGAAAGCCCAAAATAATACATAACTCTGTTCAAAATGTATTTATAAGTGATATAGAGGCTAATCAGACCGGGACCTACAGTCTAAAGACGATTCCTAACAGTTACAATCATCTATGCCAATAGTGGGACTCAAACCCACAAATTCTGGTCCCGAATACCAACGCCCTAGTCATTTGGCCATTTTCCGGCTTTTTCAGAAGAGGAATAAGCTGGCCACTGAATGGTTGGACAGTTCAATAAAAAAAAATTTAAAAAACATGAGAATTCTATGCGGTGCTCGTGTTTTTAAGGAGTCTTTTATTTGCAATGCACTTTTTTCGCAATTTTATGTGATCCAAAGGAAACCAAACTGCAATAGTTTTTAAGATTGCATAATTCATACAGCAGTTTTTTATTCTTTTTTTGAGCTGTTGTATTTTAGTTTGTCTACGCAAACATACCAAGCTGGCGCAATCGGGAATTTGTTAAAGAAATGCTCCTAAGTAATATTTGTGCCTAACTTTCTGGCACCAGTGTTGATAATAGACATAAATATGCATAAATACATTTGTTTTGCAATGCACTTTTTTCGCAATTTTATGTGATACAAAGGAAACCAAACTGCAATAGTTTTTAAGATTGCATAATTCATACAGCAGTTTTTTATTCTTTTTTTGAGCTGTTGTATTTTAGTTTGTCTACGCAAACATACCAAGCTGGCGCAATCGGGAATTTGTTAAGGAAATGCTCCTAAGTAATATTTGGGCCTAACTTTCTGGCACCAGTGTTGATAATAGACATAAATATGCATAAATAAATTTGTTTGAGTTATGAAAATATAAGAAAAGCTTAATCCTAACATTTATTTTTCTTTCTTTTGAAAATTCTTTCAAATATTTTTCTTGCAATCTTATAAGTGTCACAGATAAAATTTGCAAGAAGTAAAATGTTGTTTACTATGATACCATTATTGATCAAACACCACTGTATGTATATCCAAGAAGCACACTCTGTCCGTGACATCTTATATCAAGCAAATTCCTTTTTAATAATTCCTTATGAATGAGCTTTTTTTATGTCCTAATCCTGGGCAATAATCTGATATCGTCAAGAATTATTCATTCGATATCGCACAATAAAATAGGATTACTTATATTATTTTTGTTAAATGAACTTCTAAGCTTTTTTTTATTTATTTTTTATCTACTTAAAACAGAATGTTCAGCTTTAATTCTAATCGTTTAAGTAATAAACGTCTAATATAGTGGTAATCATGTCTCTTCACTAATCCCTTTACTTGTGACAACTAGACGACTTATTTGAGTTTCAGTTCTTTAGATTTTTTGCAATTAGTTTTAATTTATTTATGTTTAACTTGGCAGCATTATTGTTGTTGTCATAAATGGAAAAAGTCATGAATCTGCAAATGGAGGTTTTTTTAATTAAATTCTTAATTTTAACTGTATTATAAAAATGTGATTAAAAACATAGAATCTGCACTATTGTGTTTCATGGGTGGTGGAAAAGTCACGGTAGAAAACTAAAATTGAGTTTGTAAGGTCACCCTTATTTGTTTTTTTACAGAAGACAATTTTACCTTAAGTGGGAATATTTAGAGATTGTGGGTATATTTTATACGCTTTTGGTGTAAATTTATATGAAATGATATGAATGATATGAATATGAAATTATATGATATGAATGATATGAATATGAAATGATATGATATGATATGAATGATATGAATATGAAATGATATGATATGATATGAATGATATGATATGAATGATATGAATGTTATGATATGATGAGGGTGATATGAATATGATATGAATAATTTGAATGATATGAATAATTTGAATATGAATATGAAATGATATGATAAGGGTGATATGAATATGATATGAATAATTTGAATATGAATATGAAATGATATCATATGAATGATATGAATATGAATATGAAATGGTATCATATGAATGATATGAATATGAAATGATATCATTTGAATGATATGAATGATATGAATATGAAATGATATCATTTGAATGATATGAATGATATGAATATGAAATGATATCATTTGAATGATATGAATGATATGAATATGAAATGATATATGATATGAATATGAAATGATATATGATATGAATATGAATATGAAATGATATGATATGATATGGATGATATGAATATGATATGAATAATTTGAATATGAAATGATATCATATGAATGATATGAATAATTTGAATATGAAATGATATCATATGAATGATATGAATATGAAATATGAAATAATATCATATGAATGATATGAATGTGAATAAGAAACGATACGATATAAATTTATACTAGTTAGCACCCATCAAAACATGACGGCTGGATAGTAAATAAATGTACTTATACACAAATTATACGCAACACATTATTGCCAAATGTTGAAAATCATAATATTAAGAATAGAGAAATACGTTTTAAAAATTACTGTTGAACTCTATAAAAATAAATAGGGTTACTGAACGGCGCGAAATAAACAATTTTCGCCAGGTTTAAATCTATATTTAACATAATAAAAAATAAAAATAGCAGAGAGAGAGAGAGAGAGAGAGCTAGCTAGAGAGATTCCCCGGAATAAACAAATTTACGTGTTATGCGGCCTCATGCTTAGTAAGTATCTATAGCCAACTTTAAACATGTCACTAAGCATGAACAGAAAGCAATTTTTAATTGTAAATTATCGATAAAGAATAGAAATTGCGATTACAAAAACCAAATTTGACGCATCTATAGAATAAAATCTTTCGTTTAAGACCAAAATGAAGTAAATTGTTGCAGTAGTTTTCTCTCACGGACTGCCCAAAGAATCAGCTTAGCAACTTAAATATGTATATAGATGAATTGATTATTTGTCATAATTGTAATGAGGTCATTTCTTTTCTTAAATAATTTTCCACAACTGCTAGATATAAAATTAGCATAGCTTCTTTGATTCAGTCTTATTAAGAACAGAAACGTGAAAAGAGAGAAACTGAAAGAGAAATTAAAACTTCATGTCGAAAGTTAATCTACCAACGGAATCAATTTAATAAAGCTAGTTTCGCAAAACTCTCTTCATTGCTAAGAAAGCACTTTACATAATTGAAATTTCTTACTAAAAAATAACAAAATTCTCGATAATGGTCTTTACAATGCTTTAGTAAATTGGTTAAATTTTGAAATTTATTTTTATTTTTTGACTTATGACCTATATAAAAAAGTTTTGGATGTCTTGTAGACACAAAAATAAATTAAAAATTGCATTGCTAGTGTAGCTATAACTGCAATCAGGGGTTCAATAAAAATTAACATTCCATCTGAAAGCGGGCGTAAGTCGGATTTTTACTGATGAAAAGATGTTAAATACGGAGATTTTTTTTATTATCATTTTTTAAACTTTTCTCAACTTGTGCACCTTTTAAGGAGACATGGGACACAAAATTCTAAAAAAAGAAAGTCTTTTTTTTTACTTTCTTTGCTTTAAACATACTACAGCACATTTAGTAGTGAATAACCAAAATCAAGATCCTCTACAATCAATGAGTACAATTCCGAATACAAGACATTTTATACTTAACTGTAAATGCATACTTTAAGTCTATTTATCTCAATGTAATTTTTCTTAATAAGTCCTCTTTGAAAGGATGTATCTAAAATTCTTTGAAAGGTACCGCGATAAAATTTTGTTTAACGTCCCTGTGCTTTATTTTCAATAAACTGTTTTCGGGATTTTTGGCCTAGACCAAAAATCCCGAAAATTAGTTCCCTTTTCCAAAATATCTCCTATGCATGTACAGCTGCCTGATAAAAATCAGTTTTTGCTTAGATTTTAAAAGTGGAAGTGATCAAAGAGACAATAGTTGGCTTTATATTAGAAGTATCTGCAAATGAACCAACCATTGCTATAACTAATTCATTGTGTAGCTCAATGTCTGAAGACGTTTTGCGTGATTGTAGAAAAGATGTTACTATGTTGCAGGCGGACCAAATTATTGGCTTTTGTCTAAAAAAAAGGTCACGAAAAGGAATTTACTAAAATTTCTGATATTGGCTTAAGGAATGTTTAACGTATTAATGAAATTTGGAAGAATGAAGATGGACTGTGGGCACTGCAGAGTAACTGTGAACAGTAATGAATCTTAGAGATATCGTAACCAGAAATTCCTAAAAACCTTAGTAAAGTCCAATCATAAAAATTTTCTCAACTCACAGCTATGTTATAAGTGAAAGTAAGATTATATTAACTATTCTAACAAAATATGACAAGATCTAACAGAACTAGGCTAAACAACTTTTCATGTGTCCATTTTTTTTTTTTGCAGCGAAACAACTGTTTTGACACAATAAAACCTCTTGGGAGACTTTCAAAAGGAAGTATTTTAACTTTCTAGGGAGCATAAAGATGGGAATATTGCGATCATCTTTTGCAACATAATGCCAAAAATAACCGCATGAAGACAGGAACAGTAGAGAGGGGCGCAGTGGCCCAGTCGACAAGGGCAGCAGGCTAGTGATCTCTAAGTCACTGGTTGGATGCTCGTCGCTGACAAAATCCACAGCCGTGTACACTAATGGCGGCTGGTTCATGTAAAATTTGTCGTGGCTGCAATGTCCTCAAAATTACCTCTCGAGATGCGAGGTCAAGTGTTCTGGTGTCGTCACTTGACTAGCTTCAAAATTACGGGACTGGTCCTTTGGCCAAGTCGGACTGCGATCCTTGTGGTGCCAGTCGTAACAGGAGCCGCACCTTCATCGGCCATAACCTTCGAAACTTGATTTGATGTTGCTGTCGGTCAAGCGGCATAAGCAACAACAACAGTGGAGATCATACGATCTAATGCTTTCGGATTTACTCTGTTACATAACAATGGATTGATTGGTAGGCAAGTTTAGGACCTCTAAGATCATCATATGCTACACAACGGATAAACGGATCATCAAGATTATATGAAAACTGCACTAATGGTACAATGCTACTGCACAAATGGTAACTGCACAATGAAATGAATACATTTAACAATGTCTTTTGCCTACTGCACATTACAAACCTCTGAAGGCAGTTATTTTCTCTGAATTTCATCTTTTGGCATAGTATAGACGCAGAAACATTTTATGGAGCAAAAGTCCACGAATCAATTGGATCACTAGAATTTCGCTTCAAAAGATTTTTTCCCCTTACAGCCAAGTGGTATTTAAAGACAGCAAGGAAATAATTTTTCGGGCTAACATTGCACGGTTACAGTGTTTCAGGTAGACAGGCAGGAATTTTTATATATGAATAGGCAAACAGAGGACCATGACTTGTTACCTACGGAACCCTTTGAGATTTACTGGTTGGTTTGTGGGAACACTGTGGAACTCGATTGTAAAATTGACCAAGGACTAAAGCTGGAAGTGGATTCCTTATGGTTACAAACACCTCTGCCTGTAGCTGGATTTAAACCCACATTCTCTGATTCCCAAGACACCCGATTCCAAGGATTTCTACCCCAGTTTAACGGCCATCTAACGGCCTTGAGATTTACTGATAATGAGTATACGAAATGGATAGCCACTCCTCAATGATATCGGTAAAGTACCAATTTAAATTTGAACGAAAAATTTAGATGGTTGAAATAATGCAGAAAGGAATGTCTGCTGTAATAATATCCACTTTTGGTCTGGCGTATTATTAAAATGCAACAACCAAAGTTAAATAAATAGATCCCGAATGTATCAAAAATTTTCAGAAAATTTAAATTTTCAAGCCTGACTTTTATAACCAAAGCCTGATTTTCTCGATAATAAGTCATTTTATCTGTTTAAAAATTGAACATAAAAAAATGCAGACATGCATCATCCGAATATAAATGGATATTCTTTCATAAGACAGAAATTCTAACATATTTTATTTCGTTAATTATTACGCAAGATGTAGTGATAATTTGTTCTTTTTTCAAGTGATAATAAATTATTAAAAGGAAATGTTAAAGAGAGAATTTTAGAATTTAGTAATTAAAGGCAAGGTATTTCGTGCACATTTGACATCCTCAACGGGAAAAATTTCTCTGGTATTTCCGAAATTCATTAGTGTGAAAAATTATGGGAAAATTTCCGTATGATTTTCAGATAATAATGGTTTCTCCAAACGGGCAAAATTAGAATGCATTCTGCAAATATTGAAGGAAGTAATTAAAGTAATTATAATATATTTATAAGAAGAATAGTTTGTAAAATAAAATATAATATTAGATTGATATTGCAGCGTTAAAAGTTCGTTTACTTGATGACAGACATTTTAATTGCAATGCAAGATAATATTTTAATAAATTCAAAGAAAATAAAAGTTCTGATCAGGTAATTACTGATTTTTGAAGTAATGAGCCGGTAAAGAATAGTAGTTTAACAAAAATAAATCCTAATTTAAATAGAGTTAATAAATATTGATCTTAAGATTTCGCTTTTGCAACTCAAAAAATAGTGTATTAACTGTTTTTTTGTCTAGCAGTAGCACTTGATATACATCATTCGCCAGAGGGATAACACTGGGTGGAAACATTCAAGGAGAAACAACAAACTAATAACAGAAACATTAAACAATGAACAAACAAATATTTTTTTTATTTCCAATGGCACAGATTAAAAGACAACTACAGCTATAAAAAAGAACAACACAAGAAACACAAAAAAAACGGAAAAAAGCTGCAGCAAATAGTCTATGAATCCAGAAGTCCCCTGGCCTCCCAATACCGGTCCACTAGAGTTTATTCAATTCAGTGCAGGTCAATGAAACAAATGTTCACAAAACATGACCCCTCCCAAGTCACAGAGTCTGCAGAAAGGACTAGAAACAATGTTGAAGGGGTGTAAATGTTCCAGGAGACAGTCATGGCCAGTGGCTAGTCTAATCTCGGCCACCATTTTAAGTCTGGGCCATTTAGAGACATCAAATAATTTTTCTCTCCAAGGCTTTTGAGAAGTTCTAATGGCGAGACTCTTTTCGAATTCCTCTCTGACCGTATTTTTTAATTATACGCTTTACAGTACTGTAAGATGAACAAACAAACATAACCATAACAAAAGTCAATCAGTCTGTAAGGCCTGTAGCTGTTCTCTGGCCTTCCAATATCTATCATAAATACATCTGGAGACTGGTGGGCATACCCCAAGATGCTCAACGTCCATCACACAATCACTGTTGCACACAAGATGCAGTTTGGGGTAGAGTGTATTCCGAATCTGTAACCAGCAAGACAGTCGTGACTATATAGTTTCTAGTTTAGGGGGGGGGGCACTCTACCTTTGACTACACTGAAATGACCGTAAACATGACCAAATTCGAGCTACTGAAACTCCAATAATATTAATATATATATATATATATATATAATTTTTTTGATTTATATCAAAATTACAATTCTTCAGTTATATTTTATACAAAAATAGAACTTGTGAATCCATAAATAAATTTTAGATTTTATTTTTAATTGTACACATTACTAAAAAGAGAAAAAAAATCATTGGATGTTTCGCGCATCATAAAATTAAGAAATATGCATGCAGAAACTATTTTTTTGGTCAAATTAAATTAATAATATACTCAAGTTTAATGTAAAACCAAAAAATATACAAAAAATATAGTTTAAATTAAAAAATTTATATAACATTTAAAAAAATTAAAATTTAGCAATTTTTTAAAAATATTTTCAAGTGTAAAAATTTTTTTTTAGAAATTTATTTTTATTTTTTTGGTTTTATTATGTAAAGAAGCTTAAAATACAAATCTGATGAAAATTTTGTGTGTCTAGCACACATAGTTTGGGAGTAACAGTGCGCGTAATACAAAAATTTACATACTTGAGAAAACTGAAGTTAAAGTTGGAATATCCATGGCCATGGCAACAGAGTGAGCTTTACATAAACTCTCAAAACTCGAGAAATAATGTGAATTTTTTCATATTGTTCAGAAATGTTCCAAAAATCAGAATATAGCAAAAACCAAAAATCGATTTTTTTTTGAAGTTTTAAAGGTTGTGTGCCCCCTTAAAGACAGCAACAGCATGTTGTCTTGGAAACTGTGGCCTCTTTTCAGGAGTCTCTCTCCAAGTTTTATCACTAATTTGTTCAGTTAGTTTAGTCTGATAGTTCTTATTCAAAGTATTTTTAATTATTCTATTTATTAAAGAGCAAGAGATCTCTCTTTGCAAAATACCTGGAGTGTATTAAGTAACAGTCTATGCGTCAGGGCTATAAACGTCAGGGATCCTCAACCTGTACGTGGTGAACCCCAAGGGGGGGAGGAAGGGGGATCGTGAAGTGTTTTCAGGGCGATCTCCATGGTTTTATTCAATTAAAATAACTCTTTAGCGAATTTCACTGAAAAATTTATTTACTATGAAACTTTAGGGCAGTGATGTTTTTTAAAAGAAAAGTCTCCTTCAAAGCGCAAACACAGTTTGTTAGAAATCTACCGCCTTTATTTGGTGGTAAATAAAAATCATGGTTACTTACTACGCACAAAACAGATATTCTAAACATCATTTTTTCTGTTATCACTGAAAGCTGTCATTTTTTGCATAACTGTTGTAGTTTTTTCAGCAGAATATAACAACTTTATTTAGGTAAGAGCTTTTCCATATTTATTTTTATATAATTCTGAATCAATACAGTAGATTCATTATTTTATTTTGGTATTATTTCCTGTTCATTTATTGCTTTTACACATCTTTGACTTAAGGTTTGGTTTGGTTTGGAGCGCTGTAGTCAACTTTTTGCTACACGAGAGCTAATTAGGCCGGGACCTAAAGTTTAAAGTCGATTCAAATATCCGCTACAAATACCCATACCAACAGTGGGACTCGAACCCACAAGATCCGAACCGAATGCCAGTGCCCTAGCCATTTGGCCATCGCCTAGCTTTGACTGAAGGATGAGTGTTTCTTAATATTCTCCATTTCATACAAATTTCTTGCAAATTTCCTTTTTGCTAAATAAAACAGTTATTTTGAATTAAATTATGAAAAAAGCATTTTAGGGTTTTGTCTTTATGTCTTCAAATGCCTTTTTACTGAAAACATGCAAGGTAGCAAAGGAGGGGCGCAAGATGCGGGGAAACCATTGTAGGAGATCGCTAGTCAAAAAAGGTTGAGAAACACTGGTCTAAACAAATAACATTCTAAATACGTATCAGAGGTATATAAGGTTAAACTAGTAGGAAATAGTAATTCTAACACCCAAGTATTCTTCTGTTACCCGATTGCCATGGGTAGATTGTTCAATATTCAGATTACTCGTGCATCACAAGAAAAAAAAATTACTAAATACAAACTGCCCTAAAAAATTCAACATTTAAAAACCCAATTAGCTGATGCGATGGCTTGATCGGAACTCCACGGTCGTCTGATTTGCTACTCAAGGGTTAAAAAGACCCAAAATAGGATAGATTTAAAGCAAATACGCATATCTGTTACAAACACCTATATTGACTGCGGTACTCGAACCCAAATGCCTCGAGATCTAAATGCCAACGCCTTAGCCTCATTGCAAAAAAAATTCTTTAAAAGCAAGGGAAAATGTCTGAAAAATTGCCTTCCAATACTTTGACGTTAATTTTAACCGTAATTCTGTGACATGTAATGGATTCTACACCATTTACAACCCTGAAATCGCTATATTCATAGCTCCATGTTAAAATATTTATTAAAATATTGTGAAAATATTATATTTACTTGAACTGAGCATCGAAGTATTGCATATTACCTCAAATTCCGAGAAAATACAATGGATTTTGATGTAATGTAGTGGTGCAGTCAGCACGAGACGTGGTATAGTTTATTGCTGTATCCCTCCCTGCCAGAGAATTTGAAAAAAGAAATAAGCAGTTCGTGTTGAAACTTAAAATTCCTTTAGCAATTTTGTAGTTTTTCTTAAAGGTATCCCGCAAAAATAGGCTCTAGTCTTACCATTGGAGAAATGCAAACTCCACTAACGGTAGATAACTGTGTTTCAAAAATATGGTTTTATACCTTTAGAATTAACTATAAAATACTATAAAAACTACAGATTCTTTTTAAAGTGCATTTTATCACTTTTTTCTCATGGGGCGTGTAAATTTCATTATTTTCATTAAATCCACATAAAAATCTTTCCATGCTGTTTATTTAAAGATTCTGAATATATGGTACATAATATTATTTTGTATTATACATGCTCTCAATACGCATGCATAAATTAGAACGGATGACTAGGAGTTCAGTGTTTAAGGTATCCGTGCACCTTCGAAGGAGATTTTACGAATTTTTTTTATTTTGTCTTTTTATCTAATTTTTATAATGAGATGTAATTCAAAACTTGGGAAAATGTATACAAAATTTAGCTGTTGCATTAAAATAATTTTGGTTAATGGTATTAAAGCCACGACGAACTGGTCATTTCAGTTGTGTGAGCAATGGGAGTTAGCACCTTACTGTGAGTTGGAGCTGTATAAATACGAACAACAGAAAGTATCCTAGTGATGTTGCCAGTGAACGTTGAACAAACTTGCGCTTTTATTAATAGGGATAAATTGCTTTTCTTCATGGAGACACCAAGATATTCGGTTAGCCGATTTGTATATAAGAAAAGTTTCAACCTGAGTAATAAAGTTTAGAGCCCTGTATAAAAAGTATAGGAAACTATGAAAAAATATTAAAAGGGCGCCACAATTCAGACTCTGTTGCAAATCTATCGCGGTGTGTTCCTCTACGTTATTAGTTTTCATTAGAAAGAAGTTTCTATTTCCATTGCATAAATATTCATATTAAGGTTTCCGTACACCTTCGGAAGGAATTTTTCAATTTTTTTAAAAATTTTGTCTTTTTATCTATTATTATATAATGAGAAACCTTAGAAAAAATATAAAAAATTTAGCTGTTACATTAAAATTATTTTTTCAAGGGGAAAAACTTTGTGCAAATTTGGTATTTCTGAAAAACATGATAACTCAAAAATAAACAAATGCATTTTCATTTTATAAATTGAAAAATGAAAATGCCAACTTTCTCTAGGGAATATAGTATTCTCAAGATAATATTCTGCTTACCTCAGAAGCTGTACATTTTAAGTTCTTATGTACAGAATAATTTATTAAAATTCATTACTGCCAGGTGATGGTCGAATGGCTAGGGTGCTGGCATTCGGTTCAGATCCTGTGTTTCGAGTCCCACTGTTGGCATGGATGTTTGTAGCCTTTCAGAATCGGCTTTAAACTGTAGGTCCCGGTCTAATTTGCCCTCATGTAGCAAAAAGTTGACCGTAGCGCTCCAAACCAAACAAAACCAAACCTAAAATTCTTTGCCATATATAGTTCATAACCAATATAAACAAGAAACTAATTAATCTACTACGATGAAAGTAGTCTATTCTCTTTATAAACATTTAGATAGCAACTATTCAAAATTTTAAGGCATTCCATGCATAACTCGTTGTTTGCATGTAGGTTGTTTTGCTTAAAGAGAAATGATAAAAAAATTTCTTTTGAGAAAAAGCTACTTCCAGTTATAAAATTCTCTGTTAACTGTTTTTTAAATTGTTGTTACTCGGCTATTACGGAAGATAGAAACATAATTTAAGCATAATTATAAAGATAAAATTAGAATTAAAAGAAATTAGAAATTAGAAGTTAAAAATACGAATAGAAAGATTAGGCTTTGATATTATTGTATAAGTGGAAAATCGATTATTTGATCTAAAATTCAGCTTTAAAGGTTTACGGATAACTTAACCGCTTCATTTAAGCTATTGCTGATCATTTCATTTTCTAATATGAAAGTAAATTACCGGGCTATATTTACTCATCTACACTAATTCATCGTCAGTTTCGAACTTGCAATAATTCCTTTTGATTTCATTGCAAATATTTTTTTTTTAAGTGCAAATAAAAATATCACATATAATGCCAGCCCCAGTTTTCCAAATAGTTTGGGTAATAATGTCTCTCTTGAAGCAAGCAAACTCGAAACAAAATTATCTTAATAATCTTGTAAATGTTCTTTGTCATTACGCTAAAGGAGTGAAATACTTTTCGTCTGCTCATCTAATCACTTGATTCTAGTCCCCACCAAAAAAAGGTTACGAAGAAAGATTGATATTTCACTTGAGTAATTACATATTAATCGAGACGTCACAAACTTTTCCCGTAATAAAAGTATAAAAGTTAAGCATTCGAATTCCTCTTGTAGGCATAAGTCTTGAGTATTAGATAAGTCCTTAATCTTGATGGAATTACAAATAAATACGAATGTTTCTAGAGAGTTTGTAAAACTCCTTGAGAAGTTTTATGCCTTTTTTTATTCCAATGCAGCTGAAGAGATATTAAATTTTATATGCTTATAAAGCAAGATAAATTTGTATCTATTTGATGAGCATATAAAGCAATCTTTTGCCATCTTAATTTTTCGAGATTAATACAATAAACACATCCAACAGGAATAGAAATTGCCTTTATTATCTTCTTTTTTACTGTTATCTTTGGGAAATATAAATGAGGGGATGAATTTGTAATTTTTATTTATCTATATTAATTAATAATAGAGTTACTTAGAAATATAACATTCTTCTTTTACACGCTAAAAAATTTTCAGTGTTTTACAATTACGAAAATAATATTTTTCTCAGTTACAATATTTATTTACAAAGAAAAATCAAATTCACGTTATAATATCTTCTTGTAAGCTGTAGTTTTTCACTTTAACATTTTATAAACAAGGAAACATGTTTGCCCCAAAGGAAATACGTATGAGTCTAAAACTTTTTTCAGGGAAAAAAAAACATTAAAATTTTTGAAGCACATTTTATAAGAAAATATTTAACATTTTATGTTTCATGGGACTCAAAAATAGTATAATGGTGGTAGGATAAAATTTAAGCTTGTTATAAACTCAGAAAATATTAAAATGCATTAAGTCCCAATATCACCCAAGTTTATCAAATATTTTTATGCTAAGAAGTTGTGAAAGAAATTAGAGCCAAAAGAATTACTTTCCTTTGTTTAATTATATAAAAATGGACATAAACAGGAACAAAGAAGAAATTTTATCTTTAAATATTGAAAGAACAACAACGTCGCATTACTTCACGATGAGAACAAAACACTTGCAAAAATTCCAATAAAACTATCTACCAGAAGAAAACTCGGATTTTTTCCCGCAAAATGTTGAACAGTCACGTTTCGCCTACCACACTGACAATCACTGATGTCTTAAATAAAACGACTGATAAGCCTGATTACCAGCATTTAACAAGTTACAGTTTATCTTCTCTGCAATCTATTGTTGAATATTTTTTGAAAGTAACTTTTCGAGAAAGACAGAGACAGCAGAGAATGAAAAAAGAAGAGATAATTATCTTCGTTATGGAAAATAATGCACCAATAGATGTATTCCCATCATTCTCTGGGGTTTTTTATATCACTTTAATTGGCAACAAAACAAAGTTATTAGGTTTAAAAGATACGAAATAAACCTCACAATGAAAATATTAATTTTGTAATTAGAGGAAATATTCATAAAAATTGCTCTTATAGCGCTAAGATAAAGTATTTATTGTTTTAAAGTTTTCTTATTGGAAATGAAAGATATTATATAAATAGGAATTTTTTTTACTGTTATGGTCATAATTTGTAATGAATGTAATTTAAAAAACATCAAAAATCAACTACTTTACATAGTCTACTTTACAGACTTGATTATAATTGAGTATATTAAAAATTTTCCATTATATTGGATTTTTTTCTATTATCCTTGGGATATATTAATGATTAACTTCAAACTCATAAATCCTTTTAAAATAAATCTATATCTATTAATTAACTCAATTCCATAGTAACATCAACAATTTTTTTTCAATTTCTATCTTTTGAGGCCGAGGAAAAATTTCACTCAATTAGATAAGTTATGAATGATTTCTACAACAAAGCCAAGAATATTTACAATTGTTGTGCATCGTTGGGTTTTTATGTACATCAAGAAGCATTTAGCTTTATTTTTCAATTTATTTGTTCTTATAAGCTTCTCGATATTGATAGTAGGTTATGTGCTTTGACGCTAGTTAAGCAGATTTAAAAATGTTTTTTCATTTGATTTCATTTTCTCCATCATTACCAATATTTTACATTTTACCTAACAATAAACAATTTATACAATTTTGTCGGCTTGGCATAATCTTGCTTTTTAATACACGTGTTTCTAAAATAATCTGCTGATCAACAAAGGATTTTTCACATTTTTACATACTAACAATGATTTTCTTATGTTTGAAAAATTGTAAAACAACAATCTCTGGTAAAAACAGGAATAGTTTATAAACTATAAGCACTGTTTGAAAACAATGCTTTTAATTTTCACGCTCAGAGCTACTGAGCATTAGTACTAGAACATTTTAAAATAAAATGTATTTCCCTCAAAGAAATCCCTGATGAAATTAAGTGTCATAAACTCTTTTAATTTGTCTTTGCGTTTTCTTGTTGTTTGTTTATTGTTTTCTGTCAAACATCAAAATAACAACGAAGTTTTCTTAAGTCATCTTATTTCATACCGATTCCCTTAGAGTATTTGAAAATTTACTAAATTTCAATGTATACTAAAATTCAAACTGTATGTGATGTTGTTTAAGCATAATATAGAGATAGCAGAATTTTTAGTTCTTTATTTATTAATTAAGGATATCTTAACGGAGGAGGGGGAGGGCTCAGGGACAAATCCCCTCCTTTAAAAATCGAGTATTTCATGTATTATGACAATGGTATTAAGGTGACTGCCTACGTTGAAAATGTCATTTCTTTTACTATTTTGGTCAATTTTATTTTTTGCAAGAATCATGTAATTCAATCTTATCTCTTTTCAAAACCGTTTTAATTTTCATTCTACATCAATTAAAACCAGAGTTATATCTATTTTAAAAAACATCGTCTGCTATAAAATTGAAGTGATAAACAACTTTAAATGCTTTTTACTCAAAATTATGTTTTTTAGCACAAACCTCAACCGCTATCACGAAATCACACACAATAGTGCATATAATTTGATAAAATTTTCAGGAAATGTTTTTGATGCTATTGTTAATGAAATGACGTACAATAATTTATGTATAAAAAAATTGTTTTTTATTTGTGGTTGTTTTATAAGGAAAGGAATGACGAATCGAGGAAAATTTTCATGTTGTAACATAAAGTTGTCTGTATTATTTTTGCATTTTAAAATTTCTCTGAGATTGTGCGTCATTTTGAAGATAACTGTCATATGTATCATGTGTGAGAAGGAAATTAAAATAGTAACATTAGAATTTTGTGCAGACTGATAGGCGTTTTAGCTAAATTTCATTAAAAATTACTTCAAATTGACCAATTTATACAAAAAAGTATGGTATTTACAGGTAAGTTTTGGTCATTTTTTAATTTTTAAGTGATATTTTACCGTAAAAGACCAAAAATTCTTAAAAAATTGATTTTTTTTATTAGCTCCGAACGTAGGCAGTCACCTTAAGGCTGCTGTGTTCTGGACTTATCTGCACCTTGCAACAGGATTCATTTTATAAATTTCGCCCACCAAAGGAATTTATGAGCGTTTAAAACACACTATATCAGATTTTTTTCTTCGAATAATTTAAATTTTTAAATATTATTTACATTAAAATTTTTATATTATGGAAAACAATTAAGAAAAATCTTTAAATGCAAATAGGCAATCCTTGTACAATTTTTTTCCATAGCTTAACATTGAGGTGAGCGAATCCAATAAGGTTTGTAAACAGCAGCCTTTACCAAAAAATGGACACATTAGCCACCTTTCCTGCGCTTACTTCCCCGAAAGTTTTTTTTTTTCCGGCAACATCTTTGGTTATAAGTTTAACCTTTTTGCTATTACTTAATGTAGAAGTACAGTAACCACCGCTTATAGTGATCACTGGTTATAAGAATCAACCGTTTATAAGAATCAATATCGCGAAAACAAAAACAAATGAATTATTTCCATGTTAAAATTTTCGCTTTAAAGAATCAATCCAGCGGTTTTAAGAATCAGTTTACACTCTTCGCTTTCCTTTCATCTTTCCAAAAAAGCCACTTAAACCCTAAAAAGGCACGAAGTTCTTTCTTTTTTTTTAAAGAAAGATTGATAAGATGGGATGGAATATAGTCGTAAAATTCACCCCTTCCTTTATTAGACATAACATAATAGTTTCCCCTTAAACGCTTTACCACAACACTGTCCTATTAGCTGGACCAGGGGGAAACTTTACCCGTCCGAGTAAATCTTCGTCTGAGACTATAAGTATTGAAAGAGGTATAAACAGCCTTCTGAAAACTTCATTACGTCAAACTACCGTAGAAAACTTTTTCTTGCTCCCTTCCTGTAGTTGAAATGTTAAAACTGTTAAGCAGGTATGTTGTAACTTGTAACAAATATTGTATTTTTTCTTCTCTTACTATAATCATGTGTATCTACTTATAGTCTAAAAATTAAGTTTTATTTTTAAAACTATAAAAAATAATTTTAATAAAAGATAGTTAATGTAAATTAAAGAGTATTTTATGGTAAATTATCTAATATATGTATATATAGGTGTGTGTGTGTTCCTGTCCAAAAACCTAAATTTCGGTTATAAGAATCAACCGCTTATAAGAATCAAAATCAGTAATAACAAACGTGATTCTCATAAGCGGAAATCACTGTATTTCATCTCAAGCTAAATATGCGTTGAATTGACTCTAATACCTATAGAAATTCAAGTATTGTCAAAACACTGTTCTAAACTACAGTCTTTTCAGCAAATTTCCTCCCGCAGTAGGCTTCAGTGCAAAAATCTCTGATTAATTACTGACGGCCAACCCGCAAATAATCGAATCAGCTGGGGTTTAATGCGTATAAAAATCAATATTTCATTCAATTCAGTTTTATTAAAAGCTCTAAAGTTTAAAATTTTTTTGCCCCACGACAGCAGTTAACCAACACCAGTATTAAAAGCTTAACATATTTAATGACCACATAAAATAGTTTATAAACCATAAGCACGCTCACAAAAGATGCGTATTAAACTCTTAATCTGCAGTCTTTGAAGGAAAAAATAGGCGGCCATCCTCAAATTAAGTCCCGCATAGCATTCCAATCAATGAAGTTGTAATTAAAGGAAAATCCGATCGCACAGCAATCTGTTTACAAAATAAAACCATCTCAATTCTCGGAACGTTTTCTGTTCTTAAACACCCCGTGTTGTTCAGAATCAATACGCAATCAGGCTATTAATTAAAAGACGCGGTTGGGTTTTAAATCAGTGGAGTGAATTAAAAATAATGTTGAAATGTAAAAACATTATCCCTAAGAACTTAATCGAAACATTAAAATGGTAATTAATATTCGTACACGACGCTTTTTTGTTTTCTTCTGCTACTTTAAATTCATTTTGCATATTTAAAAAAAGAAGGGGGGGAAAAGAAAAAATACCCATTTCTTACCATCGTAAAAACACCTGCCAAATTCAGGAATACCAGCTCTTGTAAAGACGAAAAAAAAACAGCAATATAATATGCAAAAACCTTCAAGTTGAAAAAAAAGAGGCATCTTAAAAAAATTATCTATTTTGCAGCTTTGTTCGAAATTAATTTATTGAAGAGACTGTCGTCCCCCCCCCCCCTCTCTCTCTATTTCTGAATGCATTAAGAAAGATGTTGAAGAGGGGAACTTGAGGGAAAAAATAAATGAAAAAGCATTAAAAATTCGTTCGCAGTAGAAAAAAAATTTTGCTGCCGTGATATTTCGAAAGCATAATTAATTAATTAATTAATCTAAAATAATGAAGGCAATTTTATTTTAAAACTCAGGAACTTTCTAGTAGAGGTTTGAGTTGAAATTTTTCGGCCCAGTGCAGTTATACTAATTGTTATTTAATTTGCATAATTGTGTACTTAATTACTGCAGTGCCAACGCTAGGAAGGTAAGAAGCAAAAGGAATCAGGGGAGAGAAAAATAAGCTTTTTCAGTTCCATATCTTGAGGCTTGTTGAAAAGCGCTTGTAAAAAATATCGGATAAACGCAGGGCAAAACGGCTGCAATTGAGAGAACAGCTGTTTAACGCCATCAGAGGAACTTCAGTAAATTTTAATTTTTTTTTTGGAATTGCTATTTTTCAGACTTTGATGACTTATTTTTTGGCTTTTAAAATTTCCGAAAGCTCTAAACACCCAAGATTTATTTTTCTATACCATAAAGGTATTTTTCGCAAATTTAGTTGGGAAAATAAAATAAATTCCACACAATGTATAATAATATAAACAATTCAACACAAACAAAAAATTATAAAGTGGGCATAGACTGCCAAACAAATTAACTGAAAACCTACCCTAGCGTTTAAAACTTTTAACTTTTCACTAAAAGTTTGCGCAGTTGCAGAAAATCCTCATAGTGAAAATGGAAAATAAATATTCCAACAGACCTAGATAATTATAGGACGAATGCAGACAAAAAACAAACAGAAATCAAGCACTCAGGGCTCCACGCATCAAAGGCAAGATTCTGTAGTAGTGCCGGAACTAAACCAGAAATCGAGGTAACCGACTGGTCTCGTCATCAGGGAGCCTAACCAAATTAGTTATCTCAAGGGGAACTTTCTTATGGGATGCAGGTATAACCAAAAGATTCCCAAGGCCCCGAGATCTCCATTGAAACAGATAGTCAAAAAAATAAAAGACACGGACAACTCGCACTCAGGGCTCAAAGCCCCATATATGTAAGTACACATACAATCCTTAAGAACACAAGTGAAAGACAGAAGTACACGAAGACAAATGCAAAGATGCTCACATGCCCTAATTCAGTGAGAGACGGTTATGGTAAAACAGCAGCCAATTTTTACCCCAGGAGTTGCGTCCCTGTAGCAAAACCACAGCGCCACACCTCAATGAAGTTTAAAGAAAATATGGAAACAGAAAACCCTATCCTAAATGCTTTCAAAATATCCAAAATAAATTTTTTTGGCTTTTAAAATATCCGAAAGCTCCAAATACCCAATATTTATTTTTCTAGACCATAAAGATATTTTTCGCAAATTTAGTTGCAAAAATTAATTAAATTCCACATAATTATAAATGGACCAAGGTCAACATCCAAATATCCCGCCTGTTAGATATTAGTGTTAATTAAATTTTGTATGTGAATGTTTAACATACAAAAACTGTCGGCTAACAAGTAGCTAAAAATAGCAACTGACAGATGCATTAGGCCCTAAATGGGCAAGTTCTTATATTAAAATATCCTAGACAAAATTATTTAAAATGATGTAAGGAAGTCCCGAAGAGAATGAGGATCCAGTTTAACCCGAGGAAGTTCTCGAATTCATCTTTTTAGATTTTGCATTTTTCTGCTGATAAACAGAATGAAGAGAATTTTAAACTAGAAATCAAGCTTTTTGCTTATAAGTATTCAGAAATTACGGCGACCCTAGCTTTTGCTTATACGCCTTGATCAAACTGACAACCGGAAGCTACGTAGCAATACCCGTACTCGCAGCCGAGGGTTAATTTTCCAGGTTCGGTGCCATACGAGTTCATTTCTTAAGTATAAATTAACCGGTTTTACATAGCTCTTACCAGACTGTAAACCATCAAACAAATTTCAGAAGTCGCAAAAAATTAGACATGCATATATATCTACATGCAAATGAAGCTATCCTATTGCTTTGGATGTATGACAGCATGCTTTATTTTTACACAAAATTTGTTGTAAGAATAATTTTTCTCAAAAGGCTTTACTCTTTAGACCCTGAAAACTATTTTATGCTTCGCAGAAAGTATATGATAAAGAGTGAATTAGCTTTTTATGGTATTATATAGTGGTGCCTGACCCTTGTAACGTCGTGGATCCCTTTTTTTTTCCTGAAAAGCGACCACCTAAGTCCAAAATTCTCTCTTTCGAGAGAGGCCTGGTTCCAAGAAGTGATGGGCCTGTTTTAATTACCAGGGGAAATGTACGCCTGTGATGTAAATTGGCTGATATGATCTGGCTTGATATATCTGGCTGAAATAGCTAACGCCCCGACTACAGTGTGGCGGAAGACAGCATGCCGTGAGAATTTCTCTGTCCTTTCGAGACGCAGGTCACAAAGAGCGAGACTGCCCGACGCTGACCCCACCGAGTGAAGTCGACCCTCGGTGGGAGATGAAAGCCACCGAGCATGGACTGCAAAAAGCGCGGGAAAAAATACTACTGCCGGACAAATAGATAAATAGGGGTGGGCGCCTGAAAAGATCCCCGCAGAGAGTCTTGAGGGCAGAGCCCCAGAGAGACAGGAATGAAAGTGCCCCAGAGCCTCTGTCAGCGTGTTCAGCGAAAGTATTGGGACGGGACAGTCCCAGTTGCTGACCGATGTGAGTCCAGCTTTCGTCCAAAGACCGAAAGAATCTTTTGTTAGAGTCCTAGTGATTGTTTGTTGTTTTGAGAAATCTCTCTCAGATGCTGGCGAGAATAGTCTCTGCTTGTATATATGTAAATATACGAAATTGTAATACAAGCTGTTGTTTTTAAGTTATTCTGTCTCTCGTGTGTTCACTTTAAGTACGGGGACATTACACCCCGTTACCTCAATGGTTAGAGAACAAGCAGAGATTAAGGTATCATAATGAAACCTCAGTAGAGGATTATATTAAAAATTTAATGAAACTGAAAAAACTTTGCTGTAGCCTCCTATACCAAAATAAGGAACAAAACAATGAATAGTCAATAATAATAGAAGTTAGTATAAATTAATTTCGAACAAAGTAGAATAACATTTTGCCATAGAGATGTAAGTTGTTAAAATTTAGTTTTTAAGGGTCCTTCCTCATAATGCTATTAAAATATGAACACCATATGATAAAAAATATCACATCTGAAGTGTGACTATATAAGAGGCAGTAAGCTATGGAAAGAGAATATTTTAATAATATCCATGCAATAATGTGTGAAAAATTCTTACAATTAACCGAAACTTTATTTGTGCATCAATTTCAGCAAAGCTTACCGATTTAGAGTGCCTCCATAGGGAACTCCGGGTACGGGGAGATTTTTAAAAGTGTGCATGTAAATTATGAGACAAAGTTTTATAATGTTACTGTTTAAGACATGTAAACAAAAATATATGAGGGCGTGTGCGTCCACAAGATCCAATAAATTTATATGAAAAATATTTTTGATAAATTTTAAAATCAAAATTAAAAAGTTGAGAAAAAGTAAATATAAAGAGTTTTTATGATAAATACGAGGTAGATATATATCTATAGGTAATTTTAATGAGTACAAATGTCACCTAGAACTTTAGTTTAAGAGAGAAAAGTTTGAGAAGCCTTTTTTGTGGCAAACAAATGATGTTTTCTTTCTATTGTTACAGAGCTGCATTTGGTATCAATCAAAAAGTTCAGTACCTGAGACACGTGTTTGTGAATGTATTATTTTGATATTTTGTTGTGATGTTCTTCAGAAGCAATATATATGGATAAAAATGCCTATAACATATAAAAAAGGGAGAAGCAAAGTTTTTGTTAGAAATACTTATCTTAGGTAGCTGTAAATTAGTTATAATTATGCTAGTGAGCATATTTTTGCAATGAATTCCTTAAAAGACAATAATTATTTATGCCTTTTCAAGAGAATTTTGTGGTGTCATTCATATAACGCAGTATATATGAATGTCTCCCTAAAATTTTCTTGTGAACTGGATATTTATTTATAGAATCCTAATTAAGTCTAAGTATTCTATAACAGTTTCACTTCCTCATGTTTATAATTTTTTCAAAAATACTAATGGCTAATCCAGTTTTCATCCTGGAACTTGCTTCTATGGGGCAAGAATTCTGAACGTTATACTATTAAACCCTGTCATTAATTTCACTGTTTAATCACATATTTCTTGAGAGAGAACCCAGAGGGATGACATTGGCCTCATGGAGATCACGTAATTTGTATGGTAATCACAATATAACAGACACGCTCTGACACTTTCTCTAAGGCTGCCTTTTCACAATTGAAAAACAGGTTTATTTCACCAGGAGCGCAACCTGGAAATACTAAGCAGGACCAATATAAGCTATTACCAGTATAAGATTTTTGCTCTAAGTCTCACTAATAGGTTGGTAGGTACATATAACATAATCGCATATTTTCCATCATGATGGATACATAACCAATAAGTAGTTTAGATAAAGTATATTGAAAGCCGGAACATATTTTCCAATGCGGCCTTGACATTCCAAAGACACTCAGCGACATGCCTTATGAGTTTTTTAGCCAACTTTAGTACTGTTAAATCCAGTCGATGAACCCAAAGTTATAATACCTAAAAGATAGGGAGAGAACTTGGTGATCCATGAAATAAAAATCGGCACAGCGAATCATTTTGTAAGTGATATCAAAAAATCTATTGCTTTTAGAGACTATTCGATAACTAAAGGGGGATAAAAAAATAAAGTAACCAGGCTTTTGGTTTGCAAAACAACATGAATATGACGTGGGTATAGTGGTATAAGTTTTGCACGTAACATGTTGGAATTTGGCACCATTCATCCTGCAAAGTATATCGTAACTGCTCTAATGATGTTGGAGTAGGGGAACGAAATCTATCCACTCTCCACTAATGTTTCCACATGTGATAAATAACGTTTAGGTCAGGTGATAAAAGTGGACAGAATATATACTGAAGTTCTTTTTCATGTTCTTCAGACCACATGTTGACACATCTAGCACGATGAACGTGTGTGTTATTGTCTTGAAAAGACGGACGGTCTTAACGCCTGTATGGTCTTAACGGAAATAATGTCTGTACCATAGGATTTATGTGTACTACCAGAATAGTTTCATAGATTTTCGACGTTACAGAGCACTGCAGTACAACTTACGATTCTAAGAAATGCCAGGCGATACTTAAACATCACAGAATCACAACCACTCTCGGTACTAAGGAGCCTATACACTATGTTTCGGAAGGTGCTAGTCAAAGGTACACTCTACTAGTTGTAGGACACTATGTGAAGCTCGATTCGTCAGACGAAATAACACGTTGCCAGTCATGTGAACTCCAGTTTTTATCTTCTTGGCACCTTCTGATAAATTTCCATGCATTGGTATCAGTAATGATAGGATTATGGATGGCAGCACGACCATAAGTAACAACTTATGCAATTCCCGATGAACTGTTATTGCTGAAACATGATCATTATGAGTCGTATTCACCCCTGATTAAATTGCTGTATTGTAGTCATAAGTTTTCGTCGTACAATCTGCATCAAGTTCCGTCTTACCCTAGATAACATAAGTGTGTAATGTCTACTCTTTTTGCGTTTAAAGGCAACGACTTGTTCATTTCTGTACTGTGTCATAACTTTTTATACTGTACCTCACAATCCAGAGACAATTTCTGTCGTTTATGTCACGGACGCACTCATACGCCTTGCGCCAATTATCATACCTTCTGTCACTCAAATACAACATGTTGCTCATTAATTACACACCAGCTAATTCTGCATTGACTGTACTACTACAGCGTGATAGCTTACACTCTTACTTCACCGTATTATATAGTACCTCTGCTCGCCGATGACGTCGTCATCTTGATTTGTATACGCCGCAGCACACGCGCCTGTTTTAAACAATGTTTTCATTATTTAAATAATCTTCTGTATCATTATATGATTTAAGACAACCCAATAAGAAGTCAAATTATACAAACAAAAAGAAGACACAGTTGAAAAAGTTAACAGAAATCTTTCACTAGCGCAGCACGCAACATAAAAGCAAGATTCTGTAGCAATAATAGAAATCAAAACATAAAAATAAAAATAAAAAATAGAACCAAAAATAACGAGGCAATCAAACGGTCGATTGACTAGTTATTTTTGTTTTTTTGTTTTTGATTTTTATGGTTTGATTTCTATTATTATGATTTGAGACAACTAATACTTATACTAAAAATAATTAGGTTCAAGTGTCAATAATAGAAACCTTAGTGTACACTTTATACTTTCTTACTGAATTTTAAAACTTTTTCAACTTAATTTGTAGGTTTTCAGAGTAAAAAGTTCGACTTCTATTAAATTATTGGATTCAAAATATTATTTTTAGCTCTTCTTTTTTAATATCTCGACCACAGGAACAGTTAACCTATGGTTTTACTGTAAGCATGTAAATCTACTTTAATTTCTTGAATTTATACGATTCTGTATTATTTTTATCGTTAGTGATCAAATTAAATAACCATCCCCTCGTAAAAAATCCCAAAATAGGAATATCACGAATAAATCACAAAATCTTTCGCATCTGGAGATAAGGTTAATTAATTATAGAAACATTAATCATTTTTATGATTTTTTAAGACCCCATTCCTCTGAGATAAACAATACAAGTAGTATAAAAAAATGCAAGATTATCTGAAAACAGATTATATTACTTTTCTTTTCAAAGACATCTACAAGCATGTTTCATTAATCCAATCTAAAAGATATATATGTGTCCAAGTATAGTGCTCCTCATCTTAATTTTAATCTTTTCACTGCTGATTTCGTATGTTATTATGGTATAAAAGTCGGTTGCAACAGAACCCTAAGAAGCTTCATTTTAAAGATATTTCTATAACATAAATCTTTTTTTTCATTTCTATTTACTAAAAACACATGGCTGCGTAATTTTATGGTATGCAAGAACGTACCTTTCGATTTCATCGATTCATAAACTTCTGTAACTTTTATTGATAATGAAGAAAGTAAAATAAATAATGACCATCACCTGAAATAAAACTCTTAAAAATGCATTTCACTAATAACCCACATAATCTGTCTCTCTTTGAGTTGATTATTTATAAAATCATTCATTTATTAAGTCATTATTTAATTAAGTAACTCACAATCCTATCAGAGAAACATAACAGAAGTAGAGATAAACTTTAAGTGAATCTAAACACAACTGAATACCTAACTGAATACATTTCGCTTCTTAAAAAGCACCTACAAGAATGTTTCATCAATCTAACTCAAAATTTAAAAAAAATACAAGATTGCAAATTACGTCATATGTAACTCTACCACGCATTTATATTGTAAATCCTTTTTCACTTCTGAAGCTAACAAACTTCATAAAAGCGAGTGTTTTCAGTATACATTCAGCATCATGCTCTTTAATAACCATTCTTTTAAAGTAAAACTCTATAAAATGAATTTCACTAATAACCCACATAATATTCCCCGTCTTAAGTTGATTATTTATAAAATCATTCATTTATTAGGCTATTATTTAATTAAGTTATTCACAATCCTATCAGAGAAACATAGCAGAAATAGAGATAAACTTAAAGTGCATCTAAACACAACTGAATACATCGCTTTTTAAAAGCCACCTACAAGAATGTTTCATCAATCTAACTCAAAATTTAAAAAAAATTACAAGACTGCAAATTACGTCATATGTAACACTACCACGCATTTATATTGTAAATCCTTTTTCACTTCTGACGCTAACAAACTTCATAAAAGCGAGTGTTTTCAGCATACATTCAGCATCATGCTCTTTAATAAGCATTATTTAAAAATAAAACTCTATAAAACGAATTTCACTAATAACCCACATAATCTTCCCCGTCTTAAGTTGATTATTTATAAAATCATTCATTTATTAGGTCATTATTTAATTAAGTTTTTCACAATCCAATCAGAGAAACATAGCAGAAATAGAGATAAACTTTAAGTGCATCTAAACACAACTGAATACATCGCCTTTTTAAAAGTCACCTACAAGAATGTTTCATCAATCTAACTCAAAATTTAAAAAAAATTACAAGACTGCAGATTACGTCATATGTAACACTACCACGCATTTATATTGTAAATCCTTTTTCACTTCTGACGCTAACAAACTTCATAAAAGCGAGTGTTTTCAGCATACATTCAGCATCATGCTCTTTAATAAGCATTCTTTTAAAGTGAAAAATTCCGCTCATAATTTTTCTTTCTTTTTCCCCCCTGCTTCCGCCTTTTCACACTTTTCA